>QFEU01008507.1:0-15444 GCA_003316345.1 Tricholoma terreum
GTGGCATGGAGGAACGAGAAAAGGATGAGTGAGTCTGAGATATATGATCTCGTGGGTGCCCGTGGTGGAGTCGCACGGCTTGAAGACGGAGGTGATGTCCTTATGATGGGCTCCGGATACAACACGGCCGTCAAACTTGATACTAATCTCATCATTGCACCCTTGTCGAGAACGACAGAGTTCAACACTGTCCTTCATCGGGTCTTTCTTGATAGGATCGGAAAGCCTTTGTGGAGGTACTCCACCATTGAAGAACTTGCGCGCGGTCTCCTTGCTGCGCTAGCAGGTTTGCCTCTTTTATCATCTTCCGCCGCAAAACCTTATCGTTCCATTCCAGGTCACCGTCGTCTTTCTGAAATAGGAGTCTTGCATCGCGATGTCAGTCCTGGGAACATTTATCTCTGGGATTCGGATGCAAACCACCGTGCTCCCTCTGTGGGTGAAGAAGGGTTTATCGCTGATCTTGAGTTGGCGTCTGTTCCCCATCCGGAGACTAGGCTGGTCCCCGTCCCTGCCCCGCTCAATGTTGCCGCTAAGCCTACTAAAGGGGGGACATACCTGATCCCTATCCCGAGCAATGCTCCGCAACTTCAACCCCCTCTTTCTGCAACCTCTCAGCGCTCGGTTTTCGAGTCAACGCCCGTACCACCGAAGAGCCTTGCTGGGCCATCATTTACCGTACGTTGCTACCCTAGCCTCTGTCATTGCCTATGCTTATCCCATATAAATAGGGAACGACGCAATTCATTGCTAAAGAAGTTCTTGACTGTCACATGCAAGGGAAGCAAGTTGCACGCGACGTCCACCACGATCTGGAATCGTTTCTGCTTGTTATCATCTATTCCCTATATCGGCGCTTCACCATGCTCCATTCTGACGATGCAAAACTTCGGGATGAATATCAGAGCGTATTTGGCTGCATATCCTTGCGCGATATTTCTCGTGCGCGGAGCGACTTGCACGCGGACGATCCTCTTCCACACCTTACGCGCATAGTTGATGATGAGAAATTAGAATATCTTATCTCTCATTCGTGTCGCCTCATCCATCTTCAGAACCTGCCAAAGGCTGACCGTATGGCTGCCCGGGCTTCTTATAACCCAAATTTATTTGCGGCTCCCTCGATACAGCTTCGGCAGTTGACTACTTACGATCAGATAGATGCGTTGGTCAGAGGACTTTCATTACCCTTCCAGAAAGATTGATTTGGGGTGCTACAATTCCAACTTCCTGCTCTTGTCCTCTTCGTCTCCACGCTGCATTTCTGCTTTATGCACTCAAGTTGTACTTACCATATCGGATGTGTATATCCATTTATCCGTTTAGCGTCTAAGGGTCTAAATACGCCAGTCTTCGAATGCATGGTCACTCCAGATTAAATTTCCCGGTCATACATAGTAATGAAGCGACAACGGCGTTGACACCTCAGCTTGGAAACCGTTTGTCGATTAAGTGGTAGAGAAATGCAGGGCGGAAAAAGAGAGCTGAAATCCAAACCAAGCGAGTCCTAACTTATTAGTCATTATGTAGCCACGTCTGATCTTGTCAACTTGTAGCTTTTTGACTTTCCAAAAGTCAAAAAGGGCGAAAAGCTCGCCAGCAAAACTAAAGTTTCCTGATGCAGACTGTCAGCACAAGGGACCCAAATTGGGAAAGTGCCTAGTCTGCTTCTGAGGCTATTTGTTGACTTGGGTCAGGCGACAACCCAGTCAGACTACAACGCTGACAGTGTCTACACGCATGCCTCCCATTGTCTCAGAACTAATCAAATTCAGCGTTGCGCATGGTTTTCAACTTGACTCTCCTGGTTTTGCCCAGCTGCGTAAGGCTGCCGTCGCGAATGGCGTGAAAGAGCAGTACTACGGTACCTGCACGCCGCACGGACACTCCGAACACCCTGTTATGGGTCATTCGTGCGTATTTGTCCTTCCTTCCCTTAGAGTGCTCTCTTATCCTTACCCAAAGAATGGCTTGCGGATAAAGGGCCCCTAGAATCTCCGGAGTTCAGAAAAGCTGTCAAGGTTCTAGACGTAGAAGGAAAACCTGACAGCTATTATCTACCATTTGCCCATGACAGCTTACCCAGGGCTGCACTCACTGCACCTCTGTGTGAGCTTGTGAGACCACCGATTGTGCGATGACTAGTTGACTAACAGATCCTCTATAGTGTTTCCTCCATGTTAAGAGCACAGCCGACAAGAAGAGCATCGCCTACTCATTGAACAAGACATTCACTGATTGTTATTATGCTGATGGGTTCACTGGTGGTCATTGGAGCACGGCCAGCAACGACGATAGGATGAACTATTACTACCTGGGATGGGAGAGTCGAGACGTAAGTTCCAACACATCTCTTACTTCATCCATATGATATCTCCTACAGCTCCATAGAGCCTTTTCCAAGACTGAGCTGTTCGCCCTCGAGGTGAATAACCTCATGCCGCACATGGACGGCGGTGGTGCCTATTTCATGAAGATGAAGCAACAGTTGAACTGAGTCGTCGATGAGTATTGTACTCAATTACTGTAAGGTTAGACTGCTTGGGTTGATGTATCTGATGTTTGATTATTCCTTTCAAGTTCGATCTCATGTTGTGCTACATCTAGTATGGTCAGGTGGATTCCTCGCAATTCTACATTGCAGTACACCTGAGTCCTACCACCGAAATGTCCCTAACAAGCTTTCCATATACTTGAGGAACTTTGCATTGTCGCAGGATTTTCACACCCTATCTCTAATCTGTGGTCGCACAAGTAAGTCGACCCAGCTGATAAGCAGTGGGATGAACGGGGGTTGAGCGATGTTGTTGCGATCACACATGAATAATCTACGCAGCACGGATGAAAACCCTGTCGTCAGACGGAAAGGCTCTGATGTTCGTATCACCATGACCGCACTATTTCCTAACCTCGGCACGCTGCACACTCCCCGCTTTTGAACTGTAAACACACATCATCGCTCTCCCTGAGTCTCCGCTACAGCGCGTCTTCGTTTGTGACGATTAGGTCTTGCGGCGGCCATAACAGGAATGGAGCCTGTCTTCAATGTATTTTCGATGTGTACAGCCCCCTCGCAATAGACAGCGCCCTCCGCAATATCGAGCTTGCACGTGGTATCAATAGCTTCGCCGACATCAGTGTAGGACGGCATCTGGTGCTCGGTCAATAGGCACTCTCCAGAGGTATTGTAGAGTGCCATCACATTGTCTGAAGGCAGAGGCTGGGACCATGTTGAGGGGGAGGACAGGGGGTGTAGGTACATGGCAGAGAACATGCCAACGTGTGATAAATGTTGGCATAAACGAGGGCAAACACACACAGGCCATTGAATGTGACAAACCTGCACGAATGGAGGATTGTCAGATCTGCAGAGAATGTCGTGGAAGAACGGACAAGTGAAGGACCTACTTATCATCGTAGCGCTACACCTGAAACGTCTCCACCTCCATCCTGACAACGTCGAGTGCAAACCGAGCACCTCGCCAAATTGACCAACTTTCGCATCTGAAGTCACTACTATGATTTAAGCATGCTCAGGACGCAGTCGAGGAAAATGAGAAGTACAGCTGGACGAACCAAGAGAAATCCCACGTTATAAGCCACTTCGCGTCATTGCACTTGACTTTTGCCCACGGCGATCCATAAAATAAAGGACTGAGATGTGAGGGGCTCTGTATGCAAGCATGAACACCACAGAAATTTGCAGCTGGATACGAGGGCGGGAACGCGCTGCAGCACGAAAGGGCCGAGAAGTACAGAGACTGGTGCAGGAAGAGTTGGCGACTCATGAGGAAGGAAGGAAAGTAGTGCAGGCTCCAACTAATAAAGAGGAACCTACACAGAGAGTCGCTACTACCTTGCCTGCAAAGGTTCTCAGCAAATTGCGCTACATCCAGCAAGGTCAGGTGGATTCCTCATAGTTCTGCGTTGCAGTACAGGTTGACGGACACTGGTGCCGATTTCTTTGAATGCGGTATAAGCGTGTTCATCGTGATATCATGGTTCGTTTGTAACATCCTGTCGAACATGGTTTTCAATACGAAGTCACGTCGCTGTCGTAACCTTGGACTTGTAGATTTCATCATGCAGGGACAGTCCTTTCCGACGAACCTTAGCCAACGTTTGCGATCAACCACATTCTTTTTGTCGTCAATCTCCAACATGACTGCAGTCTCTCCATAATCATACCAGTATATTCTCGCGAATCACACATATACACCACATCTGGCGCCTGCCTCCATTTACTGTTTGGATGGCTCGTAGTGATCATGTTCAATGGTCTTGCCATATCAGGTTGGCTCCCTTTACGAACGAGCTTTTTCCTTCCAGAAGTTGCGTTGGGGTGTTTTGATGTAGATGTGTAAATTACATAAGACCTAGTCCTGTATATGAATTCAATGGTTGTAACAGGTGGAACCGTAGATGACTAACCATTAACCCAGACTCGGCTCGGCCCAAACCGTTCCTACCCCAAAGCCCAACGCGTCGTTCCACCTACCCACATTGCCTCGCCATCCCATGACCACGACACCCTGGATGATGGCGGGCTACCACCAGTCAGCTGTAGGGGAGACCCAGGGAGAGCGGAACATGTCCGTGATGTGTGTTTACAGATCAAAAGTGGGGAGTGTGCAGCGTAGTGTGGTCATGGCGATGGTGGTATATCATATGAACACCCAGAGTCTTTCCGGCTGATGACAGGGTTTTAACCTCCGATGACCATAACCGTGCTGGCTAGATTATTCATGCATGGTCACAAGGGGGATATCACTTAACCTCGGTTCATCCCACGAAACTGGCTTTGCAGCTGGATTGACTTGGTTGTACGACCAGTACAGCTTAGAGATGGAGATGTAGCTGTGGTGCGAAAATCCTGCAACAATTCAGCGCCCCTCAAGTAACTGGGAAGGGCATTAGGGACATCTGGGTGGATAGGGATCCTCCGAGTTTGGGAGATGGAAATGCGAAGGTGATAAGGCTGGATCGTACATAAGTAGGCGCCGGCTAGATCAATTATGCCTCTTCTCCTCTTCTCCTTTTCTGCATGAACCACACTCCCATCTACAGACTCATGAATATCAATGTCGCAGTGCACATGTGAACAATTCATACCAGCATCGGTGATAACATCCCTAGCTCCCTGAGCGGATGAGATTCTTGTTCACATATGAACTAGTTGACGACTGCAGCTTTCCATTCCTGCCCTGAAGTTCGATGGACCGTTCCGCCCATTCTGAACATCTGAAGAGGAAACAGAAGGAATAGAGTCCGCGTATTCGTTTGTGACGATCAGGTCTTGCGACATACAATTCCTGGCTGTTTGGGAAGTTCCGTGTATGTACAAATGTTACACGATCTCCTTTTTGAACAAGCGTTACTTAGTTTCAACAGGTACAACAGGAAGGGAGCCTGCGTCATCGATGTATGGTTCGACGTGTGCACCCTCCTCGCACTAGACAGCATCCTCCTGCATCGTGCTTTCACACGGTATCAACAGTCGACTGACATCAGTGTTGGACGGCGTCTGGCGCTCGGTCTAGATAGGCGCTCCCTCCTTTGTTCCCATTTCCAGAGAATAAATTCGAAAAACCTGACGCAAGCTAACTTATTCCAGCTGCAATATGCGATGGCGATGGCGGCATGGTGGAGCACCATCACATCGAGGCGGGGACCATGCCGCAGCCGAGGATGTGCCGAGTAAAACGACGGGAGGAGAGCGGGTGTAGGAGGGGGTTGTACATAGCAGAGAACATGCCAACGCGTGATAAATGCTCGCAGAAACGAGCGCAAATACGCATAGGCCGTTGAGTATGCCAAATGTGCAATGAACCTGCACGAATGGAGGATTGTCAGATCTGCAGAGAAAGACGAGTAAGAATGGACAAGTGAAGGACTTACGTATCATCGTAGCGCTACAACCACCATCCTGACAACATCGAGCCCAAACCCAGCACCTCGCCAAATTGACCAACTGTCGCATGTTCTAGAATTTGAAACTGGATACTTATGGGTAAACCACGTACTAAGACAGATGTGTATATGGGGAGTGATAGGCCAGAGAAGTAGAGTCCGCGGGTTAGGGTGGAATCGAGTGGTTAATAAAGCCGAAAATAATTGAGGAAAACGACGGGGTTCACGGAAATTTGGCTGAGAATTGACAGGAATCAACAAGTTATGTACATAATCTCCCCAATCTCTCATCGACAGCCATCATCATCACTGCTACGTATATATCGTCGTCAATCGTACTCTCTGACTCCACCTGTATCAACAGCATGCGCAAGGGAATCAAAAATCATCTCAAGAAATTCAAAAACAAGTTCCGATCCCACAGTCGATCGCCTTCACCTGACCCTACAGGATGGCGGGCGTCGAGCGATCTTACACTCGCCCCTCTGTCTGGCACAACTGGTGGAATCGCAGCCCTCGCTGCGCAGGGGCCTTCCTCTGACCCTCGTCCTACCATCCTCCCGTCACAGCCTGAGCCTGGGAACACCAAATCACTGGCTCTCCCGAGTGATTCCGGATCTGCGTTCGCGATTGGAATCCCTGTACCCACTGTATCCGTCCAGCCTGCATCTAACGTATACGCGGACCTGATCAGCCCTTCCGATGTCCGAGATAAAGCAAATGTGGCGAGCATCGGCTTTCAAAGTTTCAAGACGGCACTCACGATAGTCAGAGCGTCCGCGGACGCCTTTCCTCCCCTGAAGAGTGTAGCCGGAGGGCTTCTGGGTCTCATTGACCTTGTGGAGGTACGAGAATTTGATCGTTTCTTAGGTCATTCCCAATACCCGTGCATACAGACGACACACCAGAATAAAGAAGACCGTGCCGAGCTAGAGCGGAGGATTCAAGCCATGGTGTCAATCCTCAAGATTCACCAACCCAGTTCTCTATCCTCTCGTCGCCTTGACGGCTTGGCAATGTTTGTATCTATTTATTAATGTCAAATTCTAAGTTGATATTTCAAAAGGGCAATGGAACATCAATTCGCTATCCTCAAGTCACAAGGAGAACATACAGTGGCGAGACGTGCTGCTGAAGCCAAGAAGGATGCTGGGGAGATTGTTAGTGCCTACCGCACACTGTTCTACCTCTTTGATGCATTTCAAGTGAGTTCTACTGTACAGTATATTTCTAGTATTGATCAATTTAGATTGATACTGCACTTGCAACTGAGAACTCAACACAGAAGATTTTATCTGTGAGTAGACATGTTCTTTCAATATTTCTATAACAAACATATATATTATTATTAGCACATACTGATTGACAAGCTTCCATGTGCAATCCACGCACAATATGGTATGGTGTCACCTGTCCAACGACATGCATGTACCAAAGGAACCCGTGAAGCCATTCTTGCCAAGCTTATGGCTTGGGCAACAGATGTAACAAGCACCAAGATATACTGGCTCACTGGAATGGCTGGCACTGGAAAAACTACCATTGCCTATACATTCAGTGAGATCCTTGACAAGAATCAGATGTTGGGTGGTACATTCTTTTGCTCTCGTCAAGAGAGTGATTCTAGCAACACTAGTCTAATATGTCCTACCTTGGCTTATCAACTAGCTAAATGCTCTCCAGCTGCATTTCAAGCCCTTGTTGATATTCTAGAGCAGAATCCTCATGCAGGATCCCAGATGTTGCATTCTCAATTTTCTGATCTTATTTTGGGGCTGGCTAAAACTGCCTTTGTGGGCTCTGCACAAAAATCAGTCATCATCATCATTATTGATGCATTGGATGAATGTGCAGATCAGAAAGCTGTTACTCAATTATTATCCATTATCTCTCAGTATGCACTCAAGCTGCCTTTCAAGTTTTTCCTTACAAGTCGTCCTGAGCAACAGATTGGGAATAGGTTTAACCAGCCAGCATTTGAACAGCATTCCAGATTTGTTCTCCATGATGTCAAAGAAGATGTAGTAGCAGCAGATATTGAACTCTACTTTAGGGCTCGGTTGGGGGACATTGCAAATGAACGAAGGGATGAGGTGTCAGGTCAAACCTGGCCTTCAGAACAACAGTTCAAGACTCTTGTTCATCATGCAGGCAAACTTTTCATTTATGCTGCAACTGTATGTGAATATGTTGAAGGAGGAACAAGTGTTATGGCCCGTCTGAATACTGCAACTAGCATTTCTGGAAGTACTCTGAATGAAAAAACAGACATACTAGATGATCTGTATAATCACATTGTTACTGCTGCATATGCCAAAGCAGATCAGAAAGAGAAGGTACATATTAGAAATGTTCTTCAAATGGTTATTAGTGCCAGAAATCCCATGTCCATTGATGCCATAAGTACATTACTACAGACTGATTGCAAAACAGTCCATGCAGCTTTACAGCCACTTCACTCAGTGCTAAACATTCCAACTCTCAATAACTACAGTTCCTCTATTTCAACATTTCATGCATCATTTCCAGATTTCATAATCAATAAAGAACGCTCTGGAAGCAACTACATTGATTTGTCCCAATCTCATCAGTGGATGGTTCTCCAATGTCTGACACTGATAAAACCAGTGAAAGAGAATATATGTGGAATATCTGGACAACTTTCTAATGCTGAAATTGGCATATCCACAATCAAAGAACATATTTTGGATGGACTTGCATATGCTTGTACTCACTGGCCATTTCATGCATCACAAATCATATTGGCAGAGGGAAATATTCCAGTGGATATGTGCATAGTTTTGCAGCAATTCTTTGACAACAATATCCTACAATGGATAGAGTGCATGAGTCTACTGCATCAGCTGGATAGTGCAATTGAGGGTTTGCAGAAGCTGAAAATCTGGGGAAGGGTGAGCTTCTTATTCCAATATTATGGTACTCAAGTCTAATATGCTTATTAGTCAGATAACAGCATATATACAGTGATTGTAGATGTTTGCAAGTTTATAACTCAAAACTTTGAGTTACTTGCTTCATTTGGAATTGAGATATATTACTCAGCATTGGTGTGGGCCCCTAAGCAATCATATCTCTACAATAAACATGCAAAACACAGAAAGCATCAGTGGAGAATTATTATGCGTGCTAAAGAGACATGGGATGCATGTGAGCAGGTATTGCTTGGACATACATCATTTGTACTGTCTGCTGTCTTCTCACCTGATGGAATCCATGTTGTGTCTGCATCTGATGACAGCACAGTCCGCATCTGGAATGCAGCAACAGGTGAGCCAGAGGCTGAGTTCAAGGGCCATTCCAACTCAGTACAATCTGCTGACTTCTCACCTGATGGCACCCATATTGTGTCTGCATCTGATGACAATACAGTCTGCATCTGGAATGCAGCAACAGGTGAGCTAGAGGCTGAGCTCAAGGGCCATTTGGACTGGGTGAAATCTGCTGTCTTCTCACCTAATGGCACACACATTGTGTCTGCATCTGATGACAATACAGTCCGCATCTGGAATGTAGCAACAGGTGAGCCAGAGGCTGAGCTCAAGGGCCATTCCAACTGGGTGCGATCTGCTGCCTTCTCACCTGATGGTGCCCATATTGTGTCTGCATCTTATGACAACACAGTCTGCATCTGGAATGCAGTGACAGGCGAGCCAGAGGCTAAGCTCAAGGGCCATTCCAACAGGGTACAATCTGCTATCTTCTCACCTGATGGCACCCATGTTGTGTCTGCATCTTGTGACAACACAGTCCGCATCTGGAATGCAGCAACAGGAGAGCCAATGGCTGAGCTCAAGGGCCATTCAGGCCAGGTGAAATCTGCTGTCTTCTCACCTGATGGCACCCATGTTGTGTCTGCATCTGATGACAAAACAGTCCGCATCTGGAACACAGCAACTGGTGAGCCAGAGGCTGAGCTCAAGGGCCATTCCAACAATGTGCAATCTGCTGTCTTTTCACCTGATGGTACCCATGTTGTGTCTGCATCTCATGACAACACAGTCTGCATCTGGAATGCAGAAACTGGTGAGCCAGAGGCTCAGCTCAAGGGTCATTCAGACTGGGTGCAATCTGCTGTCTTTTCACCTGATGGAACCCATGTTGTGTCTGCATCTCGTGACAACACAGTCCGCATCTGGGATGCAGCAACCAGTGAGCCAGAGGCTGAGCTCAAGGGCCATTCAGACTGGGTGCAATCTGCTGCCTTTTCACTTGATGGCACCCATGTTGTGTCTGCATCTCATGACAACACAGTCTGCATCTGGAATGTAGCAACTGGTGAGCCAGAGGCCGAGCTCAAGGGCCATTCCAACTTGGTGCAATCTGCTGTCTTCTCACCTGATGGTGCCCATGTTGTGTCTGCATCTTATGACAACACAGTCCGCATCTGGAATGCAACAACAGGTGAGCCAGAGGCTGAGCTCAAGGGCCATTCCAACTTGGTGCAATCTGCTGTCTTCTCACCTGATGGCACCCATATTGTGTCTGCATCTTGTGACAACACAGTCCGCATCTGGAATGCAGCAACAGGTGAGCCAGAGGCTGAGCTCATGGGCCATTCACATCAGGTGCAATCTGCTGTCTTCTCACCTGATGGCACCCATATTGTGTCTGCATCTCGTGACAATACAGTCCGCATCTGGAATGCAGCAACAGGTGAGCCAGAGGCTGAGCTCAAGGGCCACTCAGACCAGGTACAATCTGCTGTCTTCTCACCTAATGGCACCCATGTTGCATCTGCATCTCATGACAGAACAGTCTGCATCTGGAATGCAGCAACAGGTGAGCTAGAGGCTGAGCTCAAGGGCCATTTCAAAAGTGTACAATCTGCTGTCTTCTCACCTGATAGCAGCCATGTTGTGTCTGCATCTGATGACAAGACAGTCCGCATTTGGAAAGTAGCAACAGGTGAGCTAGAGGCTGAGCTCAAGGGCCATTCCAAATCAGTGCGATCTGCTGCCTTCTCACCTGATGGTGCCCATATTGTGTCTGCATCTTATGACAACACAGTCCGCATCTGGAATGCAGCAACAGGTGAGCCAGAGGCTGAGCTCAGGGGCCATTTAGACCTGGTGCCATCTGCTGTCTTCTCACCTGATGGCACCCATGTTGTGTCTGCATCTCATGACAATACAGTCCGCATCTGGAATGCAGCAACAGGTGAGCCAGAGGCTGAACTCAAGGGCCACTCCAGCTGGGTGCGATCTGCTGCCTTCTCACCTGATGGCACCCATGTTGTGTCTGCATCTGATGACAAAACAGTCCGCATCTGGAACACAGCAACTGGTGAGCCAGAGGCTGAGCTCAAGGGCCATTCCAACAGTGTACAATCTGCTGTCTTCTCACCTGATGGCACCCATGTTGTGTCTGCATCTTATGACAGCACAGTCTGCATCTGGAATATAATGTCAGGCCACTCCAAAGTATGCAGTGAGAAATTCTTGTTGCCTGATGGCTGTATAGTACAACACCGTCCCAAGGCTCAATTTCATATGACACATAACTCTCAACCTGTGATACCTGTGCTACTGGATGTGGATGATGAATGGATTACATTCAGGGAACTCAATCAACGATGTTGGATTCCTCCTCAGTATAGACACTGGAACTGTAATGATCTTCACCAATCTGCAGCTTGCTTTGGTTACTCAACAGGAGAGATCTTGTTAATTCAGGTGAGTTTCATTCAATTTCATAACCATGTATACTGCTAAGTTGCTAACATGTGGATATCAATAGCATGGTGAATAATGTCTTCTATAGACAATCACTGTAGTCTTTGTATTGCAATATTATGAACTTATATGTATAGTTGCAGTGTTGGCCTCTAAGGGGTTAATAACAGCAATTTTTTTGGTTAAGTCTTAGCACTTAATTATGACCCTTATTAAGGCATGTTTCTAAGGGGTTATTAAGTCCGTTACCAAAAATAGACATCTTGTTTCACCCATCAAAATCGTCGCCTGACCCCTCCAATTCACCGTCATCTGGGATCCTCTCGTGGTCTGCTTCTTCATCTGCCAGCAGCTCCATCAAACGTGCCTCTTCTGTATATGCCTGCTGCCTGCGGATCCGCCTCACTCGTTCATCAATATCTGTCTCCTTCCGGCCCCCAAACAGCAGGTCGAGTGACTGCGGCAACCACTTCGAGTGTTGGCGACCGTACATGACTCCTGCTAAGTCCTCGTCATCATCCTCACTCCGATCTTGCTCTTCTTGAACCCATTGAGCCATCTCATTCCGCCATGCTGTGCGGGATTTCACCAGCCCTGACTGTGGCGTTGCAGGTGCCGCTTCGTCCTCGCTTGCATCGCCGTCTTCATCCATCACATCTGCATACCGGGGTACTGCAAGAAGCTCCGCTATGTTTACCTTCTCATGGTTTTGACGCTTTGTCCGGTCTTCAACAAATCCAGCTTCCTTCTGTGACGTGCGAATGTCGGCACCAACCTGAAAGCATGCAAGTGTTAAACGGGAAGATTTTCATACTCTCATGCGAACCTTTGCCATTTTCTCAAGTTTTGGCAGCTTCAAGCGGTTCCGCAGCCGAGTTTTCTTGATCTTGAGGTCAGAGAAACTCCGCTCTAATCCAGCCTGGTTCACGGATATACCAAGGAGAAGAATTGCGAAGTCAGCGAGCTCGGAGATGGATGGCATCTGAAGAAAAGCTCTCCACATAGCGAGAGGATTATTTCCCTAAGTTTGGTAAGTTTTACGCCACTGATACAAGCTAAAATCACTGACATGCACATGCTGGAACACCTCCTTGTTTTTCTCCCAGTCATTGAATCCGCCTTTCAGGCTAAGATAGCTCATGAACGCTTCTGAAACCTCCTGCTCCTTCCTTATCCGTGTAGCTTCATAAGCCTGTTCCTCATCCTCGGAACGAGGGACTTTGGGGGGTCGAGAGTGGACACGGCGGTAAGTCTATATGTTTACAACGGCAATTAGTGATGCGCATCAACATGAATCATGAATGGAAATAATCTTACCTCCAATAAAATGGTGTGAAGGGTAAAAGGACTAACGGCCGCTTTGTCCCCAAACCGTGAAATACCCTCAAATGGATTGAGCACAAGCGCCAACACGAACATTGGCTGATCAAGAGCTTTCCAGCGCTTCTCGATCCTCTTCATCATCCCAGTTGCAATGGTGCGTTTTGGGTGCTTCTGAAAATACAAGAAGATGCCTGCAAATGTCAAGAGTGCCTGGTCTGGATGCATTGCATCAGTCTGATTCATGTTCAAGCCAAGGCAGATAGGCTCGATATCGTCAATGACAGACTTCAGCCGGCGCCAAAAGCCCCCGTCATCTATTAGCTCACAGTGAGCAGCTGTGTCATCATCAAGCTTCTGTCTCTTTTGACGATTCTTTTCTGCACCAACTTGCCCTGTGATTATATCCCGCCTCCGCGAAATCACTGCATGCCACATGGGATCCTTCAAGTCATACAAGCGGTCAAAAGCGATGAAATGCGTGTTCCAACGGGTCATGTTGGCAACAAGGAAGGCGAGAACCTTTCCAGGAGGGGTGGAGATCTCAGCTTGGGTCTCGTTAAACACCACCCACACTAATCCATGGTTGAGGACCCAGCCAATAAGATCAGTTGCTTCTTCAGCGGTCTCTGAAGCTTCCCCATTCTCCGTGAAATAGTCCCCAAGAACCAGTTGGAACTACACAATTCATGAGCACAAAGTCCATCAACTTGAAGTGCAGATCAGACTCACCTGATGTGCACAGCATGGTGGACCAAATAAGTATGGTCGCCTCATCACAAGGTCCTTTCTTCCTCGCTGACTACCCCCATCATTATCGCAGCAGAAAGCCACAATACGAACGAGGTATATCTCCTCCGCTTTGTCAATCATACCCTCAAACGCCGTACACATCGATGCACCGTCCTTCCGATGTGCATTAGCCGAGATTAGATCAACAAGATATGTCTTCATTGGCCAACAGTGAGTGTTCAATTGTCGGCGACGGGTGTGTGAAGTCTTACCTTTCCACCAACGGATAAGTTTACACCATTTACCGAGTTCCTTGAATCATCTTTCCACCCATCGGAAGCCATGACTGCATATTCACCTCGCAGCTCAGCCTTTACCCGTTTCATGACCTCCACGTTTTCGTCATCAAGAAGCTGACCCGAAATTTGCTTGCGCGAAGGCAGGACGTCACCCGCAATCGATCGGAAGAGCATGAAAAGAATTATCACTTCAGGATCATCGACCCATCGAAATGGCAGGTTGGCGGATATGGTCGCACGAAGGAACTGGTTGCGAACAACTTTCTCCTGCTCGTCTGTGAATGGGACATTGATTCCTCGGAAAACCTTCAGCTGAGACTGTTTAAGCGATGTCTCAACCTTAGCAAGTAATTTCCTTTTTGGTTTCTTTTCTGCGTCGTCATCACCACTTTCGCTACTGGAGTCCTCCCGCTCTCTCTTCCCCTTCCCCTTCTTCAGTCGTCTTGCCATTTTTCGTGCCTCCGAAGATGTGTTTGGGCATGGGATGTTCCCGCCCTTTCCCAAAATGTGAGCAATCATTGATTCCTTGACCCCGAGTACACCACCGATGTCAGCTTTGCATGCTTCAGATCTACATCAGCATGGCCCGGTTTTAAGCTACATGACACATACCTTCAACTACCCAGGATTCTGACGACATTTTTGGGATTCCGTCGTCGTCAAGTTCCACAATTGCGTCATCTGGTCGTCGCTTCTCGATGCAACCACGGCAATGCGCGCGAACATGGGAATTATTCTGTCGTTCTCCCGCCAGAAAGTGATCCCAGATAGGGCCCTTTGCAGGAGGCATTGCGGTTGGGTAGGGAGCAAGGAAACACCGCAGTGTTTTTTTTTTTTGCAAATATCAATTTGATTTTCCGTTGGTCAAATTACTGGGGTCATCGTTTCTAAACCTTAGTTAACCCTTATCGTCATTTTCAAGTGATACTAACCCTTAGTCTTAGAATGTAATTAAGCCTTAAATGTTATTAACCTTTAACCCTTAGGGCCAACACTGTATAGTTGTCCTTGTATCACATTGTAAACTTCATTGTCAGACAAAGATCAGTGAAAGACTTGTTGCATGAGGCCAGATGGCTTTGCACACGTTTTCAGACTTTCCTGGGAGTCTACAAATGAGTATACAGAAATACAGTAGAAGACACAACATCGGAAGTAAGTCCATCTAGACTCCCAGTGTAGTACTCGATATATTTATAAAGAGTACCAGAGCTCCAAGCAGCAGAGCCCCACCGTAAGTTGTGTTGAAGTATCCAAGCTCACCAAGTTCCTCCATAGGTAGGTAATTTGGAGTTATTTAGTAACTTCATCAGGGGTTTAGGTTAGCTTTTTCTTCCAGCCCCGCTATTTGTCATCGTTGTCTAGAATTGGTGATTACTGTATTTCAATAGTATGCCATGTCACGCTGTTTCGAAGCATAAATAACATTGAAAACCAATATCGCGAAGACGACCTTGTTACCAAAAAGTTGTATGAGTCAACTTCGCAAT
>QFEU01008523.1:0-10978 GCA_003316345.1 Tricholoma terreum
ACTCGTCTTCTCTCCGAACCGGTACTGGCTATGCGCAGCCACGGCCAGCTGTGTGAAGATTTTTGACCTGGAGAGCAAGTGAGTTTTCGCATCTTATTGTTTTTCTCTACTTTCATTGATGAATTCACCAGATCTATTGTTGACGAACTCAAACCTGCTTATACTGAAGTGCGTGAGGAGGCTAGGCAGCCGGAGTGCGTGTCCATTGCTTGGTCTGCCGACGGTCAGACTCTATTTGCTGGTTTCACGGATAACTATCTTCGCGTCTGGACCGTAACGTCATAATAAATTACTTGTTTGATGCCGTCACTCTCATACCTCCCGGCATCCCTCGCATAGCGGTCAAAAAAATATAAATATATCCTTGTGTGCCATCAATTAATGGTCCGATTGGCTTCTTCCAGATTACGTTTTCTCTCGACATAATCCCAACGATCCAACCCTCCAAAGTCAATCTGCATTCCGAGATATGTGACGTTGAATTGAAGTTCACAGATGTGCGTCCCACGCGCACGCCAGCTATCACCACTGGTAACGACGTCTATTGTTAAGATGCAACGCTTCATATATCAAACAATGAACATACGTTGCTGTGCCATATATGTTGCCTTGCTGGCTCACTACCCGTAGGCATTGATCAGAATTTGATAGAGCGTCGTATATCCATATATTCAGGCCAGAGTATATTTCCTGCCACCCTGTTTGATCAACCAGTCGGTTGGGAGGATCGATTCGTGCTGTTCCTGGTGGGGGGTTGGGAGAGAGCCGAATATCCACGGCATTCATAAGCCGCAGCGCGGTCAGATTGGACATGTTTCTAAAGATCAGACGATGCTCAGTAGACACAGGGTTGACGACCTTGATAAGAGGCGTTGGTATACGATCGTCAGATGTATCGCCGTCAGAGTCAGAGTGATCTTCAGCCTCCATATCTTGGTGGGAAGTCCCAGGTTCCTTGGCCTCTGAGTTATCAGACGGCAACGTCTCAGCAAATTCTCTTTCGGAATCCTGGATCCTTGAGCAGAATGCTTGCCAGGCATCCTCGTTTGAAAAGTCGGTGCGTAGGAGAAGGCCAATCTCAGGCCCTTCTGAAAGCTGATCGAAGGGATCGCCGTCTAGTAGGAAGTCCTCTTCCTAGTATCCACGTTCAGCCTTGAGCGCTAATTCCTGGCTGCTCTTCTAACACACCGATGGTTGCTTCTCGACTGGAAGATCAAATTTGGACATTGACCATGAAGACCCGGCCTCCCAGAATTCCTCGAGAACGCGTAAATGCCATCTACGACGACCTTCGTCTGGAAAACGAGCTTTCACACCTGAGTATCTGGCCTAAAGATATGGTCGTCATCAGCAGCACCAGATGATGGACTATGCCCTGCGAACCGCGAGAAGTTGTAGAAACCTGTCGTTCATGATGTAAGATCACAGGAAATACGGGCTGGAGGTGCAAAAGGAGCGTCTGCCGACTCGGAAGGCGTGTAAATAACATCGCGTGCAAATGTGATTCCACTCGAGATCAAGCAACTACATAGTAACTCCATAGATACAACATATTTATGTAAAACGTATTCCAGACCAAGAAATCGTGTCATTGGACACCTGCCTTCATTTCTGCACTGTCCCTCGGCTTGCCTTGCATGGAGTCTTATCAAAGTATTAAAGTCAACGGCGCTTGCCCAGAGTTTTGTGCTTTACTTGCGATCAGAATTGGCTTCTGAAGTGTATAGCTCGTGTTGGCTGAAGGGCTTCTAAAATTCTATGCAAGTTCGTCTATTTTCTTGAGAGTCCGTAAGCACATGATAGTAGTGTCATACTACAGATGTTCGTGAACCAGCCAGTCGGTCCACCACCTGATATAGCATGTTTTTTGAGTATTTGGATGAACCAAGTCCAAGGAAGGACTTACCACCCGAATGTACGGTAGTGATAAAAAGGTCCCTACAAACGGTAGCTGTCTCAGGAAAGTGATGACGACTGGGAAGAAGTCGCTGAATGGTCCAATGATATAGATCAGCAAAGCAAAACCTATACACCAAGTTGATGACGTCGTACCCGAACAGATTCAGAAATCCGAATGTCTCAACAATCATCCCAACGAATGGCCATTTGAAAAATACTAGCAGTATCCCACCCAGGAAACATACAGTCCCGCGTATTTTCTGTTTACGCGCAAAGAAGTAGAACGTTTTTAGAGGTCCAATGATTAGCGTCAAGCCCGAGATAAAGAGAACCTGTAGAAGCAAGGTGTTTAACGGGAGGGACAAAATACTGTGCATGGGACTGCGACACGTACATTTCCGAGTGCAAGAAGAGCACCATCGAAGAAAAGCATGACACCCAGGAGCATGAAAAGACCCCCGAATGTCGTGAGGGCGACACCAATCTCTGTAAGACAATGTTAGAGCACAGCTTATACAACGATATTCAGAGGTCTGACTTTGCGCGTCTGACAGCCACATTCTGCGTTAGATGTTCAGAAGGAAGCTGGCGGGGTCGAACAGGGGATAGCCTGGTATGGGTGTCGTGTAAGGTACGTGGTGTGACGTTGCGTTTGCGATGACGTGACAGAACGCGAGGTCAACTGTGCTATGTGGCATACACATTCATGACTGTTATCATTATTACAGAGTGGTACGCGAGATGTCCAATGTTAAGATTACAGTCAGGTAGCAGCTCTCATAACTTATGTAAAAAATATGCGAGAAAAGCCAGAAAAATAGATCCCTATTTCACGAGTAAGTACAGGTCGACATATTCATAGAACACTCAACTCGAAGAAAAAAAGTATATGTTAGTATCATAATACTCGTTGTGCTTGTCTTGCCCGTATAACCCGGTCAAAAGATTCCTTTATGGGGTTCCGACGGGCCAAAACGGTGAGATGGTTGTTCAAGTAGGGGCCAGGTAAAAGTGGGTGGATCATTTCCACATTAGCATGAGGATTGATGGGTGGGAAGAAAGCGACCTGCTGTGGAGACGGCGGTCGCGTGACAGCAGGAAGATGTGTGAGAGAGGAAAGGGCTGCAGAGGAAGAAGAGCGTGATATGGTTGATAGAGTCCGCTTCCGGTCACCTAAACTCCAATTGGCAGGTTCCCTGGGATGCGAAGGAAGAGTAGCAACAGAACGAGCAGATGACACTGAAGTTCTGCGATGGGATGATAATGCAGAACTGGGCATTGTCGGAGATACTGACGTGCCCGACTCTGGAGATATTGAGATAGTCGAATCTGTAAGCCGTGTGGTGGGTGTTCCTGAATCCGGAATGACTGTGAGTGGTGCAAGAGGCGTCGGCTTCAGTGGCTGAGCCAAGCCATATGAATTGCCACGTATCAGGGGATGGGGACGCAAGGGTTGCTCGCTTCTTGCAATAGAATGTGCGGAGGGTGGACGAATGGAATGATGCTTGTGCGAAGGGTGCGGACTCCGACGAGCTGGCGATGTGAGTGGGGTGTGAGAGTCTGGATGATGGGAGTTCTGCATCTGCAAATGTGATACATGTACGGAAGTGTCCGCCGTGTCGGTATTAGCCAAAGGAAGGGGTGTGTGTCCTCCGTGGCGTTCGTGTCTTGAAGCTGCGTGAATATAATCAGACGGGCGCGCAGTATCCACGCGAGGAAGAAAAGGCTGATCAACTTGGGCTGAAGGGAGTCCCGATCGTCCGATACCTAGCTGGCGATTGAGGTCGTCAAGGCAAGCCTCGTCATCTGATTCGTCCGTGTCCGAGTCATGCCGGCTAGGGGTCGCTGCCCCACTTTCGCTGGAAATCCATTCGTCCTCGTCCTCATCATTGGGGCTTGCAATGGTAAAGCCTGACTTTGCTTTTGTACCGTTGGATTTTTGATGATAAACAACGGCGCCCCGCTTCACGGTTTGGAATGGTTGGATTTGTTCCTTGGACTGAACGCACTGGCCACTGTTCACTCGCCCGACAACCTTGTTAAGGGCCTGGTGATCGGAGTAGTAGTAGAGTTATCGATCAGAGATCTTTGACAGCGAATTATATGTCACCTACTTCGTGGCCTTTCTTGGGTTTATCAGTAGATTTCAGTGGTACAGAGTCCTTCTGTGTGAATTGAAGGGTTGCGCCGAGCTTAGAGCTAGAGGAAGATCTGGAATGAGTACGGATTAGTCCTGTGCTCGCTGCTCTGTAACCCTTGGGCATTGGTTAAATAACAAGGTAGTGACGGGTAGCAACCGCGTCAACGACCAAGGTTGACTAATGATATTCGGCCCGGAACGGCCGACTAGCGTCCTGTTCTTCACTCCACCTCCACACAAAAGTATTTCCTGCCACGATGGAGAGGGTACAGTTTCAGCAAGAGCAGGCGAGTGTCTCTCCGACTTTTTTTCTACTCGAGAGGTCCAATGTTCAATGGTAGATGCTCGAAGAGCTCAAAGACCTTGTGGAGAAAAAGATATTCACAGAAGTAAGGCCGTCACCTCCAACGCTTTTTCTGATGCTCAAAAGGGTTTTACCTGTGTAGAAAGAGACAAAACATATCATACGAAAGCGTACTGGGTTCGAGACCGCTCTTGTGAGGCGTGTCGCCAAAAAGGCAGATTTCTTACGATATGCGTCATACGAAATGTCGCTGGAGCAATTACGCCGGAAACGCGTGGACCGAATGAGTGAGATTCATTCTATTATTTTCATGGCATCGTTGTGCTAATACTTGCTAGAGGCGGGGCCATCCCCTCCTACTGTTTCCGATTACGCTCTTGTTCGGAGACAGTTTCATATATTCGAGCGAGCGTTGAAGAAATTCAAGTCTGATGTAGGACTTTGGATACAATATATTCAAGTGGCCAAGCGCGAGGGAGCTCGTACATTGGTTGGTAGAATTACAGCGAGGTGCGTTTGCATGCCATGCGGGCTAGTCAGGGATCTGATTTTTTGTCAGGGCTCTGCAGTTGAATCCAAATAAAGCTGCGCTTTATATTCTTGCAGCTTCCCATGAACTTGATCATCAGTCTCCATCGACGGCACGCACACTGTTGCAACGAGGAATCAGACTCAACCCAGAAAGTATCGAGTTATGGCGTGAATACGTACGGATGGAGTTGGGATTTATTGAGAGTTTGAGACGGCGTTGGGATGTCCTGGGCATCGACGCTGGTGACAAGGGGAAGGGGAAGGCCCTTGATGATGCAGAAGGGATTGATGAGGAACAAGCTGACGACAGTAAGGACATAGGAGCAGCCTCGCGACAAGATATCATGCAGGGTGCAATTGTCAAGTCAGTTCTGACTAGCGCTGTCCAAGGTACAGTCGGTCTATCATACTTTGTGAATGTCTGCTAAACGTTTTCATAGCCCTCCCCAAAATTGAACTTTTCACGTCTTTAAAATCTGTGATCGCCGAATACCCTTGTCAACCAGCCTTGCAGCAGGCGTTGCTGGATTTCTTACACGATCTACTGAAAACAAGTCTACCTTGTGACGCAAGATCGGTTAGGCTACTTGCGGATAGGTTTCTGACGCCAGGACTCCACGGAGAAATGTTCGTGGAGGGCTTGCGACGTGCGAACGAAGCGATGATGCAAAGTATTGGGCAAGGCAACCGGGAGGATCTTATGCAAGCGTATGTGGCGTTTGTTGAGGAGTGGTGTAGTGCCTCAATCGATGAACATCTTGTGAGTTTATGGTATACATTCTGCTTCGTGGCCTGAACTGTTACATACAGAAATATTACCTTGTCTCGTCAGTGCGGTCACTCATTTCACAAGAAGAATCATCGCCGTCGTTGTTATCTGGCCATCTCAGATTAATGAAAGAATTCTGCGATAAAACTCCTGGTGGCCCTGCCAAGCGGCTTCGTACAGCCCGGAAGTACACTATTCGAGCACCAAAGTCGGCGCACGTGTGGTATGAGCGTCTTGAGGCTGAGAGGGAATTGGCGGAGGGACGAGGTGTGGTTGACAAGGTGTGGGCTGAAGCAAGAAGGTCGGTGGAGGGAACGCGGGAAGAATTAGAAAGGATTTGGACGTGGGGATTGTCCTGGGAAGAATCGGGGGAAGAGAGGCTGGCAACGTACGAGGTGAGCAATTTGAGCAAAGCAGAGAGGATGAACTAGAATGTGTGCAGGGATTATTGAAGGAGAGCATGCGGCATTGCTCGGTAGTTGAATTGCGGGAGGATCTGCTGATAGGGTATGTCAGGGCTGTGGCGGAGCTGCGGGCAAAGCCGAATACCGGGATTAACTCAAAAGAGGTAAAGGGACCGGTTGGATGGATGAATTCAATCGTCCACATGGATGATGCTTACCTGATCACTGGGAGGGTGTGGGACACGGTATTCAGGACGGTCGAACGGGCAGAGTGGGGATCAGAGATTGATGACAGGGAGAAAGTTCTTGGGGTTGTGTTTGAAAAGTGGAGAAGGAAGGATGAAGGGGGAGCCAGGGTTGAATGGGCACGCTGGCTGTTGGAGCACGGGAAAGGGAAGGAAGCTGCCAGAATAATAGAGGGAGACTCAGGGTGGAAGGAACTGCTTGACAGACAATGGGCTGTTGCAGTGCAGGGCAATCAGAGATGATGCATGCATGCTGATGTGGACCACATGCTCGTCAGATCGCTGCCCGATGCATGCAAGGATCCACTGCGGAGATATATACGAGTATTCCATGCGACACTAGAGTATATGCGTGGTTATTGATTTATGTTATATAAATTCAAACCCCGCCTTCTGCCCTCTTCCCCCTTCATTCTAGGCCACCGAACATCTCTCCCAACGTCGACGGGACTCGTTCCCTGCCCCGTTGAAACGAGGAAGATTTCGCTCTCTCTCTGCATGCCTTGTCGTCTTCACTAGTCTAGACTATCGCCCTCCACTCCTCTGAACCCTTCACACATACAGCATATCGTCAGGCGATGTTGCAGTATCCAGTTCAGCTTCCCCCGCTTTCAATCTCCTCCAAGAATCCTTCTCGTAAAGACAGCGACTTTCGTCGCCCTAATGACTCTCCCCGTCTTCCCCCAAATTCCATGAACAACAAGCGTTTCCAGAAAGAAACCTTCGTCTCTCGTTCCCAGTTCCCTGCCATTCCCACTAATTTATCTCCTTCTCCCACCTCGTCTCCTTCCACACCCTCCTCAATCCTTCCTCGCCCTCCTCTGCTGTCCTCCAAGACCACCTCCAGTCCCATCTCTTTTACAAATTCCCACCAGTGGTCCTCTACCAAGTCATCGGCTCGTTCTGCCAAATCCTCTGTCTTTTCCACAGACATCGATGACGTTTTGGCCATCGGGGACCTCGTCGCTCAAGGTGGCACCCTTCAGGGCGAGACCATTCGCCTGGTCTCCATTCGTGGTACGACTTACCCCTCAGAACTAGCCACCGAATTTCTCGTGAAAAAACGACTAGGCCATGGCAGTTATGCTGTAGTCTATCTCGTTCAGGAGGTCCTTCATCGTAGTCCACCTTCAGATGATGGCCACATGCCCACTATGGGCGTCATGGAGCTTGACGGTAGAACTGCTGCACATTCAGAGACCGTTTATGGCCGTGAGTATGCCATGAAGTGCTTGTCAAAAGCCAACCTCGACGATGAGGATCTGGCAGCGCAAATGTCAGAGGTACATCTTTCATCGTCCCTTCTTTCTCTTCTACAAGCTCACCTCTGAATTATAGGTCACCATTCACCAATCCCTACGCACTCACCCAAATATCGTCACCCTTCATCGCACCTTAGAAACTTCCTCCTTTCTACTGCTTCTCCTCGAGTATGTGCCAGGCGAAGATTTATTTTACTTTCTAGAACAGGCCCGTGACCATTATGAACCCGACACTCCAGACTCTTCAGTCTCTCGAACTCCCCCCACTCCCAGTCTCCTCTCAAATCTCCATCCTTCACAGCTTCTCTCCCGCACAAGACTTCGCCTCATATCGTCCATGTTCGCCCAGATGTGTGAAGCAGTCGCCGCATGCCATACCCAACATGTATTTCATCGTGACATCAAGCCCGAAAATTTCATCGTCACCGATGGATGGACAACCCTACCAGACGGTCGCCAAGAACGAAAAGTCATTGTAAAACTCACAGACTTTGGCTTATCGACTACTGACGTGGCATCCTCTGACATGGATTGTGGTAGTGCGCCTTATATGAGCTATGGTACGGCTATTCGCACCCCGGCTGTCAACTGGTGTGCTGATGATCCTCTACAGAATGTAGAAATAATATTGCCCCTACTTATCGCCCTCGTGCTGCTGATGTCTGGTCGCTCGGCATTGTGCTAATCAATATGTTGGTTTCTTTCCACCTTGGCTGTCTTCACCTGTTTTTAATTATTATCGCCAGGCTCTACCATTGTAACCCCTGGACCGATACATCCCATGGGATTTGTTCGTCCTTTGATCTATACCGCAGGGATCCTATCAATTTCTTCATGTTCCGATTCACCGGCATGACACGCACTGTTGCGGAGTACTTGGCTACCAACGTGTTTTGCATTCTTGATAATCCGGATGATGATTCTCTTCGTACAACGGCTGGTGAATTTGGCGCCTGGGTTCGGAATTTGCCCACGCTCCTGGGTGGCCACGGTGTTCATCGGACAATCTCTAATAGCTCTACCCAAGGCTACCCAATCTCGTCATGCATCCCGCTCTCTCATCGTCCTTGCTCACGACATCCCTCTGGCAGTACAACTGCTGGCCGCACACCTGCCATGCCAACTCGATCTCTCTCCCGTGCTCCTTCGCTTGGTCCCGCGTACGAACAACGGGAGCTGTCAGAATTGTCCACGGTTCTTGACCATGAAAATGAAGAACAAGAGGTAGAAAGGGAAACAAGTGATCAGGGCAATTTCATCCTTGACCTTGATGCGTCCAGAACGACATCGACCAACAAACGGAGAAGGAGGGGTGCTCGGAAAGGCAAGGGTTCTGTTCCCCCGACCCCCAATGACGAAATCTTGGCCAATTTAGCAGATGCTTCGCAGTCATTGGCGCGCGAGATCAGCAAAGCTTCGCGGTCTTCATCAACCAACAGGTCTATCTCTACTACCAGGTCTAGATCTACAAAGGCTTCCAGCACTTCTGCCAGACGCACTCATGAGCCGTTTGAGCCAGTGTCTATGTTTGCTATGCCCTCTGCCTTGCTTGCAGCCCCTCGCGTCACTCCTCCATTACCAGCATCCTCTACCCCGTCTACACCCTCTGTGCCGTCTGCTCCCAGTAAGAAGCTGTCAAAGTGGAAACTATCCTTTGGCAAGAACAATGTTACCGCTTCTGCTTCAGGACGTATCTCACCAGTAGACGAGGTTTCTCCGTCTACGACAGTGGATATCGGTGGCTCGTCGCAATACATGTCGACCACCGCTAGCAACGTCAGCAATCTCATCATGAGCTTGAATCCTCCCCCTCATTCTGCTCCTTTGCCTATCAATGAGAACCAATCAACCTGGAGCCGGGGACGCAGTGAAGCGCTCTACGCCAACCCTAATGCTAGCAACATGCCGCTGACCCACAGGTTATCACCCAGTCCTGAATCGAGTGAACACCCTGTATTCCATGACAGACGATATAATCGGGGTGTCTCACCCAATAGTATTCGCAGCGGGCGCCCTGTGGCATCCAGTGCGAGCTCTATGATCTCTGGAAACTGGCGGAGCTCCATGAGCACGACGTCGAGTGCGGGTACTTCCACCTCGGCCTTCACGCGATATAGCAACTCCAGCGTGCGGAGTGTTTCTACAGCGGCTACAAGTGTATCTTCCACAAGCTGGCGCACGAGCGTCAAACCCGCCCAGTCATCGACACCCAACAATAACAGTTACACTACCCTTCCAAAGAACATCAAGCGTTAGTTTGATCTGTCTTGCTGGAACGAGTCGCTGAAAACCCCTTTTACTGCAGTCATGAACGGTGTTCCATGGGAGCTCGACCAGTTACCGCGTGCGCAGCACCCTAATCCCGTTGGTGATATTTTTGGCTCTCCCCCTGTTCGAAAACAACGCACGAGAAAGCCTAAAGATCTCAAGCTTGATACGATCAATGAGCGGCCTGGTCAATCGGCTGCTCGAAGATCGCCAGATGATCAACGAAGGGATGCATCGACGAGTACTACAGATCTTGGTGCTCCGGCCACTGGGAAGGATGAGGGCGAAGGAATCAAGAAGGTTCAGAAGGGACAGATCAATGCACTAGCAAAGATGTTGTCTGCGCTGCGGCGATAAGAATGATGGGCTTGGTACATTAAGCGTGCGCGGGACAGGTCTGGTATTTCGTTTCGCGCTGTATTGGTAAAGTAGCTTCAATGGTGCGCCGTCGCTTTTGCAGACTTCGATTCGTCGTCGATTGCATATTCATATCTCGGACGATGTACTCAAACAGCGCACGATTGTCGTCGCGTTAAACACTCCTCATTTACCCATTCATGTTCAACCATTGCAATCTTTGTTGTTAGCCATACAGATACATAGTTTAATGCCTTCCTCCATCCACTACCCAGAAAAAAGAAAGATGACGATTGTAGTAGTTTGTAACAGCAATTGATTCCAGTTGTCCTGCATCTATCTAATGTGTGGAGTCTTGGGATTGCTGAAGAGCTGCAAATGCCATATTTTGTTCAACAGTTGGACGACGAGTCGAGTCCTGGGTGATTGTGGCAGGATCAATCAGGATCGTGGATGTATCGTGAACTGAACGACGCGATCTATGGCGCAGTGGAAAGTCGGAAGTGTCAAAAGGCGATGGAGGGCGGGATTCCATTTCGATATCGCCATCGGGTATCGAAGTTGTTGGCGAATGGGGACCGGTAATTATGAACCTTCCATTGCTGTTTGTTCGGACGAGATTGACGTAGTATTCCTGGAGGAGTTCGTGTGTGCACTAGCGAGAACAAGGGTGAACCATGAGGACTGAAAACCAGGTGGGCATGCGACTCATGCAGGGTTGCAAAAGTAAATTTATAGAAAAAGTGAAAAACTGCTAACCGTCAGTCGCCAGTCGATCGCGGAGAGGAACTCCCGCTCG
>QFEU01008527.1:0-10174 GCA_003316345.1 Tricholoma terreum
TCTCATCGGGCTGTCGAGGCATCGACAGACTCTGATTCACCATCCTCATGGTTTGCGTCGTCGTCGTCGACGACAGTTTGGAAGGAGTCGATTCCTTCCTCAATTCAGGCGTGGATTTACATCTGTCTGGGCGGTCTGATCGCGGCGATCCTGCCCTCGATCGTCGTTCCCATCCTTCTAAGGTTTCCTTCAACCTTTCTAGCATCTCTCCTGATGCTATATTTGGTGGTAGGCCTACCTCACTGAGTAGGCCCATTACTGCCATTGCTTGAGAGTCCGAAGACTCTCCAATTGACATTTCACGTTCTCCACTTGGCGTTGGCTCATCCAGCACCTTGCCCTTATCACGTCGTCGTAGACGACGTGTATCACTTGATGGCCCAGAAGTGTCTGGGCTGGTTATTGTTGACGGTATACCAGGTATGGTTGCTGGAAGTTCCTCAGATTGCCGTTTGCGATCTGACTGACGGCGTCGCAAATGTGAGCTCTTTCCGGTAGTGGAGGATCTTCCTCCATCACTCGGTGAGGATGGGGGCCTATCTTGGTTCTCCCTTGGTTCTACTAGGAATGAACATTGAGGGGTGATGCTCCTTCTAGAGGTACTGCTTAGTGCCTCTGTTTTGACCTCAATTCCCGCAGCTGTTGGCTGTGGTGTTACTTTGACGAGCTTGTCATTTACCTCTCGTATAGATGCCATTGCTGTCGTCAGAGTCAAATGGTCCAAGTCTTCTTGTCCCGTCGATGTGCCAGCAACTTTGCTGGCACTTCTCAGTACTCTTGTTGTCGACGTGGCAGGTGTTCCCCAGTTTGTCGGCTCAGCACCTATAGGCCTCGGATTATCTGAGGCCACTGTTGCCGTCGTTGCCTTTAAAGGCTTCTTCTTTGTCTTGCTGCCAGATTTGGCAGCAGTTACCACATGTGTTGACATGTGGCTGTTGGTATCAAACTTTGTTGCCTAGTGGGTAGTGTAGTAGTCTGGGCTAGGTCCCAGGTTAAGAGTGTTGGACACTTAAAAAAGTGTAGTGCTGTTAAGCGGGGGGTGTTGAACTAAGACCTCACGTGGTACAAGTGCGACCAATTTCTATAGCGCGTGGATGAGGTACATGTAAAACTGTAGCTACAAATAAACACTGCCGGTTATATACCGGCAGCTTCCGTAAACAACAAGTACATACTGCCCATATCAGGCAGCACCCCTACAAGCATGCACACACATTAATGGAAAGGGAGATGTGTGCTGGTGTATCAAGTAGTTGGTTACTAGCCTACACTGTCATACAGACAGCATGCAGAATCTGGGACACTGGCATTGATCCCAAGTATCTAGATGTTCAAGCTCAGATCAACATTGGAAAGGGTTGACATGCCTACTTACTAAGTCTAAGTATATATTCATCATCATATGTCCACTTGCTGTCAACCTGAGGTCACTTACAATTCAAAAGATCACTGATCATCAGGCTTGTATGAGATTGAGGTCATGTACAATAATTACAATGCATAAGGTGATGAGCACGGCGACTTGAATGGCACCTGTACACACTTTGGTGTGCCTACTACGACTGTGACCCTTATAAATACCAGAAGTACACAGAATCTACGAAAAACGATAATCTGCTCATCACCATACAACAAATATCTGTTTCTGTCTAATGTGACTCGGGGTGGAAGTGGTGATATAATATGTGCCATCAGTAATCGCTCAATCACAGTCTAACCAGACACCATGAGCAGTCGAAACATGAAACCAGAACAAGTCAAATGGTAATATCTTCTTGGGCATGGATGAATGCAACAAAATCAACTGGCAAGGACTTCCTAGGAGATGTTAGCTCAAGTGCTCAACAGGGAAGAAAAGGTCCTAGGCATGGATGAATGCAACAAAGTCAACCGGCGAGGACTTCATAGGAGATGTTAGCTCAAGTGCTCAACAGGGACAAAAAGGTCCTGAGCTACCGCTTTTGCTTGACCGTGACTTGTACGACAGATGGTTGTGATATCGGGCCATTTTGCAACATCTTTTCGCTTTGAGGAGGGAAGAAAACAAGGGCAGCTTTGCTGAGGGGCAAATGGTATGATGTCATTGCAAAAAAGAAGTGGAGACCGACGTGTGAGCAGTGACACACCGTGAGGGTTGGTCGGAATAAACAGGAAATCATTCTTCCATTTTTGTTCATGCAATCTTCAGATGTAACCAGGTGGCATTAAGCAGTCGAACAATAAAGAACTAGGTAAGGGTTGTGATGACATAGACCGATCAGTTGCAACCAGAGAATTTGATCACATGGATGATAAATCCTGTACATAAAACACAATCATGATGGCTGCTACTAGTAGGGTAGGCGGCGAAACAGTTCCTGGTTTGCGAATCCCGCACTGCACAAGGAAACCTGAGCTCGGGCATTAGACCCAGGAGCATCACAAGACATGGTCCTGATCATGTTGACCTTCTTCAGGGACGAGCCTCAGGACACCACTTTGACATAGTGAGCGGTGGACACCCCAGAGGTGCCCTATAGCAATGGCGAGGGAATGCAATGGTATAGCAGTGATGATCCATGACTATGACATGCGTGACTACTCTACTGACTACATCACGTGACTACCAGGAGTAGGTGACCACACACCCTACTCCATCTGCCCCTCTCCAAGATGGCGACGTCCCTGTCACCTCAGAAAGAAAAGAAAAGCAAAAGTAATAAGTCCAGAATTAATATGAACAATGTGTCCAGAAGAACTCTATGATTGATAAAAAAATAAGAAAAATAAGCCAAATGAGACTCAGCAAGGAGGTGTCCATCCCAAAGCCTGAAGGGCTCGACTCAAATCGACAAGACGAGGGTCACTACCCCAGTCAAGATTCAGAACCAGAGCTGGTGGTGCAGGTGCAGGTGCTTCTCTGAAGGAAACAGTGACAATGGGTTTGCCTGGTCCTATACCTGATGGATGACGTCGAGCTGAGACAAAATGAGAGACGGCATAGCTGAGTGAAAGATTTTTCGAGACGAAAAAATTCGTGGGGGGGCTTGTTGTTGTTTTGTTCGTCGTCGTAGGGTCACAAATGGCTGTGAGCAGCCTGTCTTCAGACACGAGATGTCTCGCGGTAGGGTGCTGGGGGCAGTGGGTAATGATGCGGCATCCTCAGCCCAGTCGAAACATGCGGGAGGGGGTAAAACAGCTCGTTTAGGGTCGAGCATGGTCAAGCAGGGATGTACGGGTGGAGATGGGGGTGTAAACAGTGGATGGGGGGCCTCAATGGGCCTCGACGGCGTCGTTGGTGACTCGGCAGGGGTGTAGGATGCAGGCGGCAGCAAAACGGCTCATTTCTGGGTGTTCTGGGGCAAGCATGGTGGGTGGGACAGGACCTGGGGGTGTTCTGAGGGTTCAGGAAGGGTGTGCCGTCGTTTCAGAGCTGTAGACGTTGGTCCTGGATGGGACAGAGCATGGGGGAACACGGCCGTTGTCAACACGTGCGTCAATTACGTGGCGTAGCGTGTGGATGTGTGAGGCTTCGTCATGGGCTCAGGGGGCAGAACGGGGGTAGCAAGGGCAGGCAGGGGTGAGCTGGGTGGGGTTGGAGGGCTCCTGGACCGTCGTTTGGGTTTCCGGGGGGAGCAGGGTCATTCCGTCGAGTGCATGACACGTTCTGACAGATGCGTCCGCGCGTGCTCGTGTGGTTCCATTTGTTGGGCTGTAGACCGTCATGGTGGGCTGCTGCGAGCCTGGGTAGTCTTCTCCGAGGTGGTGGTAGCCATTTGGGTGCTAGATGTCACCCAGGTGGTCGTTTCGGCTGTGGATGTAGCTGGGGTTGCAGTCGTCGTCAGCGGTGACGTGGCGGTTGCAAGGGGCGGCTCAGGCTGCGAGACGGGGGGCTGAGGACGTGGCTGGGGTGCTGTGGGTTGATTCAGCAGCATGTGCCATCGTTTTCGAGAGGCTGGGGGTAGTTCTGAAGCTGAGGCTGAGGTGGTGATGGGCGTTGTCAATGATGTTGTTGACGTTGATGGGGGCTGTGCGGCCATTGACAGCGGTGACGTGGCAGCATCAACGGATGTGTCGAGGCATGTAATGGGGGCTGTGGGCGCTGGCTCGCATTTGTTCTCTGTCTGAATAGAAGTTTCATTTGTTTTGTTGGTGATTTGAGTGCCGAAGTCGACACGGGGCGCTGTCTGCGCATTTTTCAGTGAAGTGGGGCCTTCGTCGTCGAGTGGCTCCGTTTGTAGGGCAGCGCAGCAATGCGAGGGGGCATTGTTCGTCTGCAAGGCCGTTTCATCGGTTCTGGGGGCTATCTGGGTGCTCGCGTCACTCCAGGTGGTCGTTTCGGGTTCTGTCTGGACTTGAGCCTCGTCCAGGAGGACAGCGCCTCGCCATAACTCATGGATGTGGGCCTCCTTCGAGATACACAGTCCCTCCCCATGTCCTACCAGCTTTTCCCCTTCATCGAGACCATTCTTCCTTCCCATCCTATATCCAACTCTCTGTCCTTTTTCATACATCTTCTGTCCATGCTCATCCGCTTTCTCTTTCCCCATCTTGAGTCCTTCACCTACACCTTCTTCCCATCCTCAGAGACTTGCTTCGTCCAGTAGTGCTTGGATTTCTTTGTATGTGTAAGTAAATGGTGGTGGTTGCGAGGCTGCGTCATCTGATGATGCGGCAGTGACTGTGTCGACGCGCGTTGTGCTGTTGGTGCCGTTTGTGGCTGTGTCGGCTGTAGTAGGTGCTGTAGCTGTTGTAATGGACCGCGTAGTTGCCATTTTGCTGGTGCTGGCATGCCACTTTTTCTTGTGGGTTCGTTTGCCTTCTCCTGGGCCTGGCATGCTGGTGGTTGGCTGGTAGTAGACTACTTGGCTGGTGAACAGATAGACTAGTAGCCTGGGGAATCAGAGACAATATTCCAGGAAGCAGAGCTCGATGAAGACTCAATGCGTCGTGATGTGGTGCACGAGAACACAAAACTCAGAAGACACCAAACTCAAAACACAAAAGCCTCAAAACACAAGCTCAAGACACAGGGAGACAATAAAGCAGGGTGAGTGTCGAATCACACTCTCATCACCAAGATGGACACCACAGAGGTGCCCTATAGCAATGGCGAGGGAATGCGATGGTATAGCAGTGATGATCCGTGACTATGACATGCATGACTACTCTACTGACTACATCACGTGACTACCAGGAGTAGGTGACCACACACCCTACTCCAGCGGGACTATATCACTGGGAGAAGAAAAGGATATTGAATAGAAACTAACATAAGAAGACCACACAAACCAGGTTGACCGAATCTCGTGGATTAGAGTTCAAACAAGTGGGCAAGGATTGAAAAATGAAGTATACTAGTAGAGCAGTCTAAGTCAAGTTCAACGGGTTAACGCTTCCGAGTCGTGGACCTCGAAATTCCCAGAGTCAGGCGTCATGGGATGCGACCAACTTGAATGTTTGGACGCTTGATTCTGGTCATCATCATCATGAGACCACTGCCACAAGACTATACGATTGGGGCCATCTATCCTAATCCCTCTCTGCATACGATACCATCCATCTATCCTAATCCCTCTTTGTGTACGATACCATCCAGCTCTTCAGGTTCACAGTCTACCAGTCACAACAGAGATGACAGTTATGACTCAGACATGCCCCCACAGCAGTCCCCACCCCCTTTCAAGATTGATGTTAGTACAGGTGGAAGAAATATCTGTCAAGGTCCCAAACCTTGTAATGGTTGGTAGTTCCCCGAACTCAGATATCCTGCTGAATCATTACAACAAAATATCCGAAGGCAAACCAATCAAGGTTGGTGAGTTACGATTAGGCCAAAGCCTACTCCAAAAAAGTGGATCTGTTACTATGTGAGTGTCAAATATCTATGTATATCCAACATTTACTCAAATAAATGTTTTTCAGCCGCTGGCGTCATTTTCGCTGCCTCTCGTCCACAGTTGTTAACCATTTGAAGGCAGCATTCCCGACACCTGATCTAATTCCTGGGTATGAGAGTCTCCCTAAGGACTGCCACTGTCAGCATGTTGCCAAACTTTATGCTGGAGAGACTCAGAAAAAGGCTAAGCGTACTGAAAGAGGTGGTAAAGGGTCATCCTCTGAAGCATATGAAATCGTCATCCAGCTGAGGATTGATAAAATGCTGAATATTATTGTGTAGACCTCCGAGATGCAGTGCACATAATGCAAAAACTGATACAATGTAGTGCCAGCCTCACTAATTTCTGAATGCATATCATGTTGCTACCTTACAGTCTGACTCAAATTGTGAAAAAGATCATATTGCCAACAAGAAGCAGAACTCCTTGATAATAGAGATACAAATTAGTACCTGTCTGTAAACTACTGCAGGTTGCTGGCTAATAAATGATGATGACATGCGGGATCATCAAGCAAATTGAAAGGCTACAATAAAATCGTTCGGAATCCGCTATTGTATCTGTGCATGAAAACGTGCTGGCAGAGCTGAGCCCAAAACAGATCTGTCACCATGAGTGAATTTGAAAGTCTCTTGACACTTCCGCCTACCTGGGTAGCAATGTAGGCTAGCGATCCTATGGTAACACACGTCATTCCGTGGATATGTGCATTGCCAGATCTAGTCGCCTTAGTCTCATCATGGTTGACAGAGCTCAGCGATGTAAAGACGTGCTTGTATGCCTGTTGGTAGGTAGATGAACATACATATTGATAAAATGAAGGGACAACACACCGAAATTAAGAGCTGGTTGCGCAACAGCCCTTTCCATGGACTTTCGGCGTCGAATCAGCAGTCATCATAAAGAAATAGTGGCCATTGGTCACCTCGAACGTACATCTCTCCACTCTTCAGCTTGGCCCTGATTCTGCAGATTGCGGGCTAATAAATAACGACAACACTCAGGTAACAAGTCCTTACTGGGAATCATTCCAATTGACCCCTGCAGGGCATAGCAGGGCCCCAGTGGTCGGGTGCTGGAATCCTCGATCAAATTTATGCTTGCGGTGGAGCCTTGGAGCCAACTCCCTGTCGGTTGGTGTGATCCAGTCAATGATAGCGCCCTTCATTCCCTTTGTGTCATCGGCTCGAGAAGCGTTGGCACTTTTCTGGATCTGTATAATATCAGAATGCACTTCAGTCACCCTTCTGAGTGTTGCTCGTAGTAGTACGAATTCAAGGAAAAAACGCTTCTAGGAGCAATGGCAGGTTGGCTATATCGGATGCCCTTCTGGTATGCCTGGTAGCCATGGCAGATAGATCTGGCATGCAATCCAATCTGGCTACCATCCACAATGGCAGCCATGGTAGCCATACCAGCTATGGTAGGTCTGCCATGCTGCTTGGTAGCTATCCAGATATAATATTATGTCACAGGGTGTATGGGGTCCTTCTGTCAAAAAAAATTCTGCCTATACAGTGGCTGGTGCACTATATGTAGGATTATATATATAATATATAACTATTATACTAACACTACAATTGCCTTCATATGCTAGAAGCTTTTGATATATAATAGATATATATAACTATTATACCAGATATAACTCCATATGTCTTACTACTACCTACCATCTATCTTTCTAATAACATGTACCTATATTAGAATAGCATTAAAGAAGCCAAGTGTAAGAGAACGATTTCTCTTACAACTCACTTACTTACATGTGTTACATCATTCACACAAGCACATCACTATCACATGCATAGTTCATTATGTATATGATCTGGTGTAACAGTAAAATAATCCCCCTTGAATTGATACCACATTTCTCGCAGCTTGGTCCCTGAGTATTGGAAGAACATACTCTCTTCCACCAAGTGAGAATAATTAAAACATACATATACAGCCCAATAATAAGATCTTTATGCATTTATATCATTCTGTAGAACTGACACTTAATTTCTACATGTATATATGGCTAATACAGATTGGAAATTTACTGACACAAGAAACTAATATTAGTTCATACCATCAACTTGCATTATTGCTAAAAGAGTCTGTATTGCTTAGAGAATGGATCTGAAATATTATAACATAGTCCAAATTTTAAACACCCAGACACAGTTTATAAAAGCATCTGTAATATTATGGTCATATACTACCTAGAAGATTTATGCTTTTTGATCTATTACAATAATGAAACATAGATAACATCAAGCTACTCTAAAAGATTGCCAGACAATCCACTATATTTAGTTGCCAATTTGCTACCAGCCATTTGGCAAACTACTAAGCAATCTGGCAATTATCCATGCACCATTTGGCAGACTATCAAATAGCTTGGCAATCTTCCATATGTCACTTGGCAATCTACCAGATTATTGGGCAATCTCCCATGTACTTGGGAGATTACCAAATAGCTTGGCAATCTTCCATATGTCACTTGGCAATCTTCCATATGTCACTTGGCAATCTACCAGAGTATTGGGTAACCTCCCATGTACTTGGGAGATTACCAAATAGCTTGGCAACCTTCCACATATCTTTTGGCAACCTCCCATTTATGTGGCAGACTACCAAGTAGCTTGGCAATTTCTCATGTCTTTTGGAAACTTACATATATTTGACAGTCTAAATTGTAGTGATTACAAAATTTCATCACTGATTAAACCTCACATTGCTTTATTTATAATATCAGTAGATGTACTTTGTGACTATCTACAACCTCTGTTATCAATACTTAGTTGATTTATTAGGCAGTTTTGCTTCAAATCCCATTACAATGTTTGAAGTTGTATTACAAAAAATTGTAGTGATTGCAAAATCACATAACCAATTTAACTTTAGCTATATCGCTAGATGCAGTTTGAAACTGTCTACAGCTATTGTTATTGACACTTGATTGATTTGTTAGCGAGTTTTGCTTCAAATTTCATTACAATATTTGAAGTCATAACAAAATTGTATTGACTACAAAATTTCATAACCAATTCAACTTTAGCATGCTTCATTTATAATACCACTAGATGCAGTTTTTGACTGTCTACAACTTTTGTTATTGATACTTAGTTGATTTGTTAGCCAGTTTTGTCTCAAGTCATATTACAATGTCTGAAGTCATATATAACAAAATTGTATTGATTACAAATTTTCATAACCAATTCAACTCTCGCATACTTCATTTATAATATCACTAGATGCAGTTTGTGACTGTCTACAACTTTTGTTATTGACACTTGATTGATTTTTTAGCCAGGTTTTATCTAAATTTCATTACAATGTTTGAAGTCATAACAAAATTGTATTGATTAATTGGAAGATTTTATAACCAATTCAACTTGAGCTTAGTTTATTTGTATATAATATTAGCCAGTTTTGCTTCACCTCTCATTACAGTGTTTGAAGTCATGTTAACCAAATTGTAGTGATTAAACCATTGTATAATGAATTCAACTTGAGCTTATTGTAGTTTTATATAAGTAGATGCAGTTTGTAACTGTCTACCCCTTTTATTATTGATTTGATTGGTTTATTAACAAGCTTTGTTTCAAATCTAACTACAAGCTTCAAAGTCATAGATAGTATGTGATCAGATTATCCATATTTGACTGTCTTTAGGCTTGTTTTACTTTAAATTGTATTGCAAGATCTAAAGACATTTTATAACTAGTAGCAGACAAATTGCAGAATCCATTACAATGTATCTGATCACTTCTATAGTCTTTATAGGCTTAGAATGAGAATGAAATCAGCAGTGCAATAACTTGGCATAAACTATGATTGCTCCTCAAGTAAACAATCTTGTTCTTATGTTGGTAACAAATGGTAGCTTTCTTTATTGTTGTTATATCAAATAAAGTAAGTTAAATCCTAGAATTTGGTTATATATGACTTAAAAGAGTGTAATCAGATATTAAGCAAAGCTGGCTAATGGTCAATCAAGTGGCAATAACAAAAATGGTTGATAGTTGCAAACTGCATCTAGTGATATAGCTACAGTTGAATTGGTTATGAACTCTGGTAATTACTACAATATATGACTGCAATAAAACTTGTAATGAGTGTGAAAGCAAAATAGTTAACAAAACAACCAAGTATCAATGACAAAAGTGGTTGATAAATCAATCAAATGTCAATAATCAAAGGGGTAGGCAGTTACAAACTGCATCTAATTATATACAACTAAAATAAGCTCAAGTTGAATTGCTTATAAAATCTTCTAATCACTACAATTGTGTTATATATGACTTCAA
>QFEU01008528.1:0-23291 GCA_003316345.1 Tricholoma terreum
TAATCATTTCAAAATCAAATCTTGACAAATAAAGCGCCCAGCATGCTTGTCACCAATTCAATTTCTTTGATCCCATAAAATATTGCAAATTTTGATAATCTGACCAGATCTCTACTTTATGCTTTGCTCCTTCTAAATAATGCCTCCATTGTTCCAATGCCCTAATGATACTCAACATCTCCTGATCATGTACATCATAATTTCTTTCTATGTCATTCAACAATTTCGAATAAAACATGCACAGCCTCCATTTCTCATCATCACACTTCATAGATAAGATTGCCCCCATGGCAAAGTCCAAAGCATCTGATTCAACTCTAAACGGTTGATCCAGATTCACTGTCACTAGAATTGGATTTGTCATGAACCTCACTTTAAAAGTATCAAATGCACTCTGTTGCTCTTTGCCCCACTGCCACTGCTGATCTTTCTGCAATAACTTATTCATCAGTGCTGCCACCTTTGAAAACCCTTCTACAAAGTGCTGATAGAAATCAGCAATGCCAAGGAATCACTGAATATCCATAACCTTCTTTGGAACTGGCCAATCTGTAATCACCTTTGTCTTCTGTTGATCCATCACAATCCCATCTGGACCAATGTACAACCCTAAAACTCCACTTCTGTCTGATTAAATACACATTTCTCTGGCTTCAAAAATAAATCATTCTCCTTTAATTGCTTCAAAACTTCCTCTGTGATTTCTTCATTGTCCTCAACAGTTTTTGTAAAAATAAGAATGTCATGAATATAAACTACTACTACTCCTTTATCAATCAGGTCCCACATGATTTAATTTATCATAGTCTGGAAAGTCGCTGGGCTATTCATCAGACCAAAATACATAACGGTTGGCTCAAACACTCCACAATGTGTAGTAAACGCTGCCTTCCATTCATCTCCTTCCTTTATCCACACATTATTATAACCCCATCATAAGTCCAATTTCATAAATATTTTTGATTGTCCAACTTTATCCACCAGCTCACTGATCAACAGCAAGGTATAGTTGTTTCTGATCGTTCATGCATTTGAATACTGATAGTTCTGTATCATCTGCTTCTTCATATCATTTTTCAGAACAAAGAACACTGCTGATGTCTGCAGAGACTTGCTTTCTCGGATGTAACCTTTCTTAAGCTGATTGTTAAGAAACTCCTCTATCTCCTTCTGTTCCTGAGGAGATAACAGAATATTCTTCACTTTCTTTGGTTCAAAGTCTGGTTTCATCTTGATTGCATAATCCCATGGCTTTCATCTTGGCATTTGCTGAGGCCTTCTTCTCAAACACCTTCATCCATTGTCTAAACCTTTGAGGAATCCTTTCTTCCAACATCTTTTCCTTCTCATCTTTTTTCTGAGGGCTTAGGTCCTTGTTTTCCCAAGAAATAGACTTTTCTGTTCTTCAGATAAAGTGTTCATTCACAATTTCCTCCAAGATTCCATCTTCATCATCACCCATTATTCCACCTCTGCATATATACATGTCCTCATCTTCTACTTCCTCAATGGACAGTTTATACTGTGACTTCCTTGCAATCTGTTTTTGTTTGCATTCTTTCTTTGCACTTCAAATAAACACATTACACTCCTGTGGGCACTGGGTCATCTTTACTTCTCCAGTATTCCAGTTGACTTCTGGATTGTGCTTCCAAAGCCAAGAGTGTCCTATGATCACTGTTGTCTTTCCCAGATTGCAAACTTCAAATACCACTTTCTCCTTATGGCCCTTGTGTGACATCATCAAGGTAATCTCCTCCATGATTGATCCCCCTTGATTCAAGGTACCATCAACATTGTATACTTTAATCAGAAATTGTAAAGTATGAGTCTTAAGTCTGTTTCCATGTACAAACTTTCTATCTATAAATAAACCAGTAGCACTGCTATCTAGCAAAGCCTGTACAGTAATTGCCAAATGAGTGTCCATGGTTGTCAGACCTGCTTTTAACATAATTTCTTTTTCAATCCTTGCTGATTGAATAAAGAACTTCTTTTCCCTTTTACATTCCGCTACCCTGGCTGATTCCAGCAAAATGGGAATTAAGCACGCTTCTAGAGCACCAAGCTCAGTTTCCTGAGACCCCCTGCCATTAGGTACTACAATATTATTGGTAACTATGTTGTCCGTATCTACGATCTCTTCAACTGGTAGTCTGTCAAACCTATTTTTGGAAACAAGTGTGGGATTCGCTTGCTTCCTCCGGAAAAACCCTCACTGGTCAATTTCTCTTGCCAGTACCACTTCATATCATTGTACTCCATTGCATGAACATCCAGTTGTGACTTACAGTTTCTAGCGAAGTGCCCCAGCTGTCCGCACTTGTAGCACTTCATTTCCACACGATGGTTCCGATCCACACCCACCGTGTCTGGATCTCTAGCTGCCATGGGCTTGTTTGATGTGTTTGCATACCCTGTGGTTTCAGTGCAGTGTACTGCTTGGGTGTGGGCATGTAATGACAACCAGCAAAGACTTTCTCTTCAACCTTGGCCTGTCACCATTGCCTGTCTAGGCATATTGCCTCTCTGTACCAGCCCTCAATTGTGACTGGTTGATGTTTGAGGTTGTTAAGCCTCTCTCGTCATGCCTTGTTTAAGGACCACTTGAACTTATGGACCAAAGCCACACCCATGTAATTTGCAGCATGTGCCACAATCTTGAAATCTTGGACATGCTCATCCACAGTCTTTTCACCCTGGCTAATTGTGATGATCTCAAAAATTCTGGTGTCTTCTTCATTAGGATCACCAAATGTTGCAATAATGCCTTCGATGATTTGGTCACCTGTTATGAATGGCACCTTGTCTTCCATCATTTCCTTGACAGCCACTTCTCGCCATTTAAGTACAGTGCCGCTCTGCAGATATGAGAGGATCCAGATAATCTTGGCCTTCTTGTTGGAGAACTCATCAGCTCACCCCTTCATATACATGTAGCAGGCAGTCCTGAACACCTCTACTTCCTTCATCTTCCCAGTAAACAGTTGGGGTGGAGCAATCTTCAGCATTGGCTGCTTCAATGGCTTAGGTGCCTGCTCTGGGGGTGTATCATTAGCCCTTGTGGCTGCCTCTGCTTCAAACCCTGTCAACCTTTCTGACATCTCAATGAAATGCCTGAGCAGGGTTTGGTGCTCATTTTGCAACAGGGTGTATTGTTCCTTGATGCTCATCTGAGAGTGATACAGCAGGTGAAAGTTGTGGGGTAGTGAGAGGTAAAAGAATGGGAGAGATGTCATAACAGCATGAAGGGAAAATGGTGGTAACTCAATAGTACCTTGGTCTGGGCACACGACCCTGAGTTGGACCTTAGGTATGAAACAGGAACTCTCCGAGATCTCTTGTGAACACAGATGGCTGCAGTCAATCACACTTCTGCACACTCCAGTCTAGTGGATCTCAGAGGGTCAATCTAGATCTGCCTGGAGTGAACTCGGTGACTGATTTCGGATCAGACGGAGAAACCTAGGATGACACTAACTGCTTCCTGAGGCAAACCTCATGGAATGATTATGCAAGGGGAGAGCGGTAAGTGTTGGTTGGTAGAGAATGGGAACATACATGAATGTGGTTGACAAATCCTCTGGTGCGAGTCAAGGGTGAAAAGGTAGGGTCAGCTTTTGAACACAAGAAAGGGTATTGAGGGTTCAATGCCATTCAAGCGTCCATAGACTAAAAAGGAAAAATGTAATTGGTGTGGATGTGAGGAAAGAGTGAGTGAGACAAGAAACATTGTCACAAGCTCAAGCGCTGCCAGGTTCTCAGTGGGTCACATGAGATTGTAAATGGCACAAGCACAAAATGTGGGAGAGCACAAAGAGATATTCAAGTTCTTCTGTTAGGACAATGCCTAGCACTACTTCAACTGTGGTTTACTAGGTGCAGATGCAGGCTTCCACAAGAATACTAACGAAGGGGAAAGGGGAAAACTCAAGTTGACTAGCGATCACACTTGCTAGGCATGAAATCTAAGAGAACTCAAATGAGGACTCTGCAGGTTACCATTGCAATATATATACTACTTTACATGTGGCTACGGTGTGTTGTACATGTGAACTACATGTGGTACTGCGCCTGCAACTATGATGTCATACATGCGATACCCATGCTGCTAATACTACCATGCTGATACCATGTGTAACTACTATAAATAATAAAAGTGTAACTAGATGCAAACACAGATTAGATCAATCTGATAAGATAAAGTCAATATAATATTTCAAAACAGTCTTCTTCTGACAAAATATATTCTTCATATTAATCAAGGCTTTGATCAGCACCAAGTATACAGATGGTACTATTGTACCTCCATCTTCCTCAGCTCTACCTAGAAGGTTTCAGCATTTCAGACTTGGTCTCTAACAGATATAAAACTCACTGAGATTCTTGAATTTGCATGGCACTCATTAAATCTTGATGCTGAGGAGATCATTAGCAGTGTCAAGCTATTGCCAGTGGTCTCAGAGTCAAGCATGCCATACTGTAATCAACTAGGTTTGTAGATTCTATCATTGAATAGTCTAAGCCTAATTCAAGTATTTACAGATCAGAAATGCCTGCTAGTACCCAACATTCCTGTCCATTTTACCATCAAAAAGTTTGAAGGCCACAAGACTGTGGAATGTCATTTTTGTACAATAAAAACCAAGCTCAAGGACATGAGAGATCACACATCACCTGTGCATTCAGAAATGATGAAGATTCACTATTGCTGAAATATGGTATGCAGATAGATGTAAGTCCTTGTGGATTATGTAGGAGAGAAGGATGCAAAGTGCAGTTGTCAATCAATAACAATATCTCTTCAAGCTGCTCGTACCATTATACAAATGATATATGCCAAAGTTGCCTTCTAAAACCTCTCCATGCACCAATGTCCCAATAAACTGCCCAAACTGCTCAGAAGGACTTTCAGGACTGCCTAGAACAATCTGGAAATACAGTGTACACAGACACCTAGAAAGAGTGCCCAATCATAAGTACACATAGGTAGTTACAGTGTGTTACATCAAGGACTCAAGGAGTGAGTGAACTGGAATGTGCAAAGAGTGTGTTGAGTAACACACGTGATGTAACTACTTAATTAGGAAGTGGGACCCCAGATGCATGGGTGATATCCCGGTTTCTTCGGCTGGGCATGGGCCGACCCGTACAACACTGATCCACTTAACCTTGCCATTGTTTCGCTGCTGCCCTTTCTCCACATTGACTGCATGACGTCATCCGTGGTGCCTTTGTGCCTTGTTGGGTCATGAGATGAAACGGGCCGAGTAAGTAACCGCCTCAGGGCAAAGTTCAAACCACATTGGTTCCATCAAAGACGAAATTGCATCAACAATTGCAACTAGATGTAACACACGCATGCGCAAGCCTTCTGAGGTGTAGTTGCTGCCTGAAAAGGCTCCCTTGTATTGCTACGCGATTGAACCCTAACATATTCAAGCTGAAGTGCATCCGCTGCCGTAGTTATGTATCAATCAGCTCGAAAAGGTGTGTGGCACTTCAGCTTGTGTGCTTTGCAACTCGTACTTCCAAATTTTCCCTTCGGCAAGGACGCGTAATCGGGTGTGCCTGAAGTTTTGACTCATATGCGTTCCTATATCATACTGGACATGTTTTATACGCGATCGCAACTTGTTGACTCATTCACACCCACCCACACCCTCCAAACCTCATGCCTCCCAGCGACGATGAGAAGAATGGCAGCAACGTTGACGACAAAAGCGCTACACAAAAAAACCCTTCCCAAATATTCACAGACGATATTATCTATCCGACAGGCCTCAAACTCGTCGTTATCATCATTGCCCTTTGTCTAGCTATATTTTTGGTGGCGTTGGACCAGACCATCATCGCCACCGCCATCCCAAGAATTACCGATCATTTCAACAGCGTGCAAGACATTGGGTGGTACGGATCAGTGAGTTCCCTTGCATTTTTCTCCAACCTCTCCTACCACGAACCTGCATCTAACCATCACCATCAGGCCTACTTCTTAACGGCAACGTCATTGCAACCATCGTTCGGGCGAATATACAAGACATTCAGCGTAAGTTGTCTTATGCCGTTACTAGGTGATCTCAATTTTGGCGTAGGTAAAAGGAACCTTTCTCGCTGCGATCGGGATTTTCGAGCTTGGTTCTGTAATATGCGGGGCAGCACCCACGAGCACGGCGTTAATTGTGGGCAGGGCTGTTGCGGGCATTGGCGTGGGTGGGATATTCTCGGGTGCACTTGTCATAGCAGCGTATTCCCGTACGTGGTGTCTCCTTTCAGCCGCCTGAGCATATTTACTTCCGGGTTGCGATTAGTTCCCCTTGCCAAACGACCAATTGTGTTCGGACTGGCCGGTAGTATGTGGGGTATAGCTTCTGTCGCTGGTCCCTTGCTTGGAGGAGTATTCACCGACCGAGTGTCTTGGCGTTGGTGTTTTTATATCAAGTGAGTCCGATGTTTTATAATACCGCGTCAAAGACATAAGTCTAATTGTCAATCATCATGCAGTCTCCCAATCGGCGCATTCTCCGTGGCTGTGATCGTTTTCTTCCTGAGCATTCCACGCCAATCCAATACTTCAGGCCGGCCCCTTCTCGCCCGCATCCAAGAACTTGATCTTCTTGGCGCCTCAATCCTCATCCCTGCCGTCGTCTGCCTCCTCCTCGCCTTGCAATGGGGTGGCTCCACCTATCCCTGGGACAATTCCCGCATTATCGGCCTCTTTGTGGGCTTCGGCTGCCTCGCCATTATCTTCACGATCACCCAATTCAGGCTAGGTGACCGTGCTACCCTTCCACCTCGCATCCTTTCCCAACGCACGGTGGCTGCTGCGGTTTGCTTCGCGATCATGTTTGGAGCAGCCTTCTTTGTGCTGGTCTTCTATCTACCACTGTATTTCCAGAGCATCAAGGGTGCGTCGGCCACCAAGTCAGGGATTGAGGTTCTGCCGCTCCTTCTATCCACGGTGTTGTCGTCGGTTATCACTAGTGTTCTCATCACCGTATTTGGATACTATACACCCTTCCTCATCGGTTGCACAGTTTTATTCGCTATCGGTGCCGGACTCATCTCCACGTACACTGTCGACATCCCGTTTAGCAAGTGGTTCGGCTACCAGGTCCTCACCGGTGCAGGTGTGGGTGTCGGATTTCAGGTACCTATAATCGCGGTCCAAACGGTCCTTCCACTCGAAGATGTCCCTGTCGGCACGGCTTGTGTAGTATTTTTCCAGTCACTCGGTGGTTCACTCTTTGTCTCGGTCGGGCAAACTGTCTTTCAGAATGGTATTGTCCGTGGGATACGCACGTTCGTTCCAGAACTGGACCCTGAAATTCTGCTGATGGCGGGGGCTACGGAGATCAGGAGTGTCTTGGGAGACATCGGGATGCTAGACAAGCTGCCTGCCGTACTACAAGCATATATGGTTGGCTTGGTTGATAGCTACAGAGTAACTGTCGGGTGCGCATCCGCTGCAGTCGTGGCATCCTTATTTTTCGAGTGGAAAAGTGTTAAAGGGGAAGAGGCCAAGAGAAAAAAAGATGCAGCATTGGAATTTGGGACGGTTGTCTAGCGGCCGTTCATCTCAAAATTACTTTTTACGTACTCGTAACATCATTGTAATCGTAATGGCCACCACTCTAACGTCCTACGCACCGCCCCAATCAATTGTTGAGGTATTATTTTCGGCACGCCAAAAATTCCCGCCAAAACCCTTAATTTCAGCAACGTTTTCAGTCGCCCTGAGAGCTTGAACTCCCGGTGTGTTTTACCATGTAGCGATCCTGGTACATAACGATGGCCCAGACTTCTTCGACATTCTGCTTATGGTTGTGCACAAAATGACCGTTTCATATGCGTTACGAGGTAGGGTATATTATATTACGATGAACTTGAAAAACGGATTGTCCAATCAATTGCACAAAGCATTATTAATATGTATGTTTAGCACCTCAAACAAAATTAGCACCAGTGGGAGGCGACACTAATATTTTGTCCCAAAATGCAGAACATGTCTGGTCTTCTGAAGCGGGCGATGCCGTTTGCACCACATCTGTCAGGGCCACATTTCCATTAAACGCCAATTTTGCAAGTGTCGTCGAGTTGGGATTATACTTGGGCCAGCTCGGCAAAGGTGGTGCGAACGGATCCCTAGCGAAAGACCCTACGATTGTCTGAAGTGTGTCGGAAAGTTGCACTTCTGGTGAATTAGCGGTTGTACGATTGAACGTGCCGAAAATCCCGGGGACTACATGATAACGCCAGGTAAAATTGATTAAAACATGAGGGGGTACAAATAGGGCTTACGTTCTGATGAATGGAATGCACCCAGGTCCGGAAGTACCTGCTGATCTGGTATTCACAGTTCATTCTCCACCATCCTATCATTACAAGAAATCAGCGCTTACCTTCGAATACGGCGCCATATATATAACGGTATACGTCGGCAATGCCCGCTTGTACATAGGCGCCAGTATGTAATGACGCCTGACTTTTAATATCCAGACAGTTTACACATGCTGAAGTAAGAAACGGAAAAAAAACTGCTGACCAGAGGAAAAGGAAATCCCTGAAAATCACCGAAATCTCGTGTAAGCCACTCAAGCCAGGATATAGGGGCGCGAGGACCGCTGGAGTGATGGCACCGTGGAACAAACCATCGACGACCGCAGCAACGTCCGTTTTACCTTCCGCAAACATGCTGCCGTCATCTTGTGTGCTGCCCTGCAAGATTGGAACTCTCGCAATTTGATCGTCCATGATACGTTGCATAGGGTTCGCAAAAACCGTGATACTGGATATAATTGTTTAGCAACTTGAGACAGAAAAACATGATAATATTGTCCACTTGTCTATCAGTGCCGCAAACATTGGTGGTGAGGTTGGAGTATTCCAATAGTCAATGATTGCTGAAGCTGGTACCTGCTTTAAACATCGCAGACGCTGCGTTCCTGCTGGCAGCGCGCATCCAACAGCGTTCGAAAATGTGGTCCATGCCTGTTCATATGTAATTGGAGTGCTTTCGGACAAGAACACTGATGAAAGTAAAATTGCAGATTGGAAGGGCGGCTTTGGGCCGTGACGCTGGAGGAACCACGCCACGCTGGTTGCACCAGCGGATTGGCCCATGAGCGAAATGCGGTTAGGGTCACCTCCAACGGCCTCTATATTCTGGCGCACCCACTGGAAGGCAAGCTCTTGGTCAAGGATGCCCAGATTACGTTCAGTCAAAGGGATTCCATCCGCAGCAGGGAAAGGGAAACCGAAGACATTCGTGCGATAATTAATCGAAACGACTACTACGTCTTGGTTCTTTGCCAAACTTGTCTGATCAAAGAATAAGAAGTGTGATTCAACGATTCTGATGTGAGCACACACCCCATCGTAGCGCGGACTAGATGCAGAACCATATGATAGAGATCTGGAAAACGCTATTGGCTACAATTTCGGCGGATATGAAAGACGAATCTACTCGCCCTCCGTGAACCCAGAAGATGACCGCTTTCTGTGGCCCTTCCTTCCTTGCAGGTGCCCAAACATTCCTGATCACGCCGTGAGTCAACTTTGAAACGGAAGCTACAGCCTAAATACTATACAACTCACAGATATAAGCAGTCCTCACTTTCACTTGGGGGTGCTGGAGTATTGAAAATAGGAATAACAACGGCTGGAGGTGCCGGTGCGGTCGGAAAATGTTGCAAGCAGGACGGTCCGAGTTTAGTAGCGTCAACTGTTTGTGTGTTGTGAAGAATTTCAGGAGGCTTCCAGCGTCGATTACCGGTCGGGGGTTGAGCATAGGGCTGGTGGATTGTTGATCAGAAGGTTGACATGGCGATAGATGCATCGATGATTAATTGATGATTATGCGGTCACCACTTACGACTTTCTTAAATGAAATTACTGAATGGCCATGTGTTTGTCGCTCTCCGAGGCTTGTATTGAAACTACGCACCTCCAGCACCATCGTCGACGCCTACGAGCTTCCCTGAAGTTGTGACGATGGTTGGCGATGGGAATCGGATAGCAGCAGACCTTTTGCCAGCTGCGAACAGAACGAGGCAAAGTTGCAAGCAGGCGGTCAACGACGGGATGCTGATATGGTGCATAATTATAAACCAATGTGGGGATCCCGAGAGCACTTTTTCTGGAGAACATTCTGCTGGAATTTATGTGTGGACGTGTCCAATCCCCAGGCAGTGTGAGATACGCAAGCGTGAAGTCGCACCCTGCTGATTTGCAATGAGGGGTGCTATCTCGCGCTGAAAATGTATATGTGCCTCTTGGATTGCCGCTATTGATATATTGATATCTTACGTGCTCCGACTGGACGCATCATGCGTGACCGTCAAAGATCTTACCGTTTCTTACGTCGATTGCTGCCACTCTATTACCCTTGACCCCGCTTCCTTTGTGCAGACCAACCGCCTTCGCTACCCTCTGGGCACGAATGTTCCTTTTGCCTACGCTCGTTAAGTCGGCTCACCCAAGTTCCGGAGGTTCATCATCGACGTCATGCACAACACCGCTGTAGAAATCTTCGAGGATATGCCTTCGTCGAGGAGCAGATCGGGAGGGAAAAAGATACCACGAACATTCACAGTACGTGGGTCTTGTGGATCTCCATCTCCTCGTTACTTTTCTCATAGTTTGCCACAGTGCGAGCGAGCGTGGAGGCAACTGAAGAGGACAGGCTGTCAGAGGCGGAAGTGCAGTGTCCGAGTCAGGTATGTTTCTTCGAAGTATGTCGTGCGTATCATCGCATGCATCTAGATTGGCAGTCGTCACTCACCTAATGTTACCATAGCACCTTGATCTTTGCTGGAATGAACACCACGTCCGGCGCACTCAATTGAACTCTCCATCTGCTTGCTCTGCACCTGAAAATCTTCGACAGGAATTGTTGGAGGCTCGCAAGAATTTGAAGGGTGCTAAAATCAACTACGACGAATTAGATTTCTCGATGCCATCATCCGAGAGACGTTAAGACGGTACGTTAATTGATGACGCTGCGCTTTCGTTTGATCTTTGCCTTCTCCCAGTTACCCTCCCGCAGCAAGTATGGCACGAACAGTGTGTATACCACAATCAGATCGTTTTACTCATTTCTGACATCAACTCAGCACTGTTCATGACGCCATGCTCCCGCTCTCCAACCTTGTCACCGGTGTAGACGATCATCCCCTTCACGAGATTGCTGTTCCCAATGACACGGATATCATCATTTCGGCCCCCAGCCACAATCGAAACCTCAATTTGTGAGGTGACGATGCATACGAGTGGAAGCCCGAGCGGTGGTTGTCACCTCTCCCCGACAGTGTGATCGAGGCTCATGGTCCTGGAATCTATTTCAACACGTCAGTTCTTTTCGAATCGTCAATGCCGCGTAACGCCTAACGGAATCGTCACGCGGGATGACATTCTTGGGCGGCGGACGAGCATGCATCCGAGCTTTCCGGTTCTTCGAACTTTTGACTTGGTGACGGTTGACAGTTCGAGGCTCCGTTGAGATGAGTGCGTTGATTTTACTTTCATCTGATTCAGCTTGCTGATAAACGACTCGACGTTCTTCAGAGGTTGTCACATCCGTGCTTATCTCAAATTCCTTCCTTCTCCCTCTGACAAGAAAGCCATCTAGGAGATGAGTACCCCTGCTTCCCCGGCTATCGAGGGATTGCTCCGGCAACCCCAATTGCCTGTGATGGTTGCATTTGAATGCACGAATGAAAGACGCACTGCACGATGTCTCAAAGACACGGACTCGTCGTTTCCTTGTCTACTTTCCTCGCATCGTCAGCCTGTCTGGTACAGTCTGGATGCCTGCCTTCCTCCTTGCTCTCTCCATTCATCGCTTGCGCGCTTGTACTGTATTGTGACTAATACACGTATCAGTCCTAGAATTAATACAATACTTCGGACCGCCGTCTCGAGTGAGGCTGTCTCAGCCTCGGGCTGACCATCCATGAACTCGAAGTAAAAGAGGCCCAACACAGCGCTCTCGATGAATCATCCATGATCATTTCAACCTCTTCCGCCTCACGGCCTGTTTCTGCTTATCAACTGAACTCCAGCTGACTGTAAAAACACGGCAGCCTCCTGCAAAATGCCAATACGTCTGCGATTGTCCTCGAAGTCCAAAACACGAAGGGAGGTTCCTAAATCTACATCTCACAGACCATCCAAAATATCGTGCAGGGCCATCCGCAGCCATGAGCCCTAGTACCAATATGCATTTTAACAATATCTTTGCATACTCACACTCTCACCATGACCAAGCTAAAAACGTCGCTCCCACATCATCTGAATCAGCAAAATTACTACATTCACGCCTCACTTTCATTACTCCTACGTATTCATTCGCGGCCCTACAGTAACCCAAGAAGTAACCTCAACGTTGATTTTAGGGCTACGAGCTAGTCAAGGTCACGGTCCAGGTTATTGGACCCTGGCCCACCTTTACTAGGCGGCTCGGAGTCTCGGACTCCTAATGACCCTCGCTCATATAGATGGGCTAAGAGCGTCAAGATGGCAACTGGACCCCGGGGCCTGCACTCCCTACCCTATAATCACCGTCCCACTCTGGAGACAGAGTGAAAAAGACAGATATTTAGGCGGGTCTGGTGCTCGAACCAGGGATCTCAGAATCTGACAAAGTCATCGCAACCATTTATTTGAACATAATCAAGTATTAACCAGTTGTTCCCCATATGCTGGGGGCAATCTTCCAGACGGTGATCTCTCCAATAGTCCTCCATCGATGTGCCGCTCTGGTAATGCTTCTGAGAGCAGTGGAGGTGGAGGTGACGACAGCGGAGATACATTTGCTGGCCGCGGTGCAGACGCAGCAGGTGTGGGTGTCGTCGGGAGGCTGTTATCAGTCTCAGGTCGAGATTCTACGGCTAGTCTGCCTTTCGTGCTTCGACTACTAGCAAATAGCTGGGCACTATCGATGGTTGATGGCACAAAAAATGGACGAATGACCTTAGAGGTCAAGGCAGCTGAGGTTCCTGTGAACCAGTTTGCACGTCATCACTGCATACCTATTGCATGGAGAAGTCGACTCACCATCTGAAGGAAAGGAAGTGAATGGTTCAACAACGGGTTGCATCTCCGGCCGAGAATAGCTGTGAACATGGTTGGGCAGTGATCCGTCGCGACGTCCCCGCCTGCGGAGGAACCAGAAAATAAAACCAGCAAATAATAGCGCAGCTACAATACTCCCAACGGCGATCGCAGATATGGTTCCCGTAGTTAGAGACGAAGTGTTGTTGGTGAGGATTACCGCCGGGCTAGCTGTAGAGGTGCTGGTGCTGGTGGCAGCAGTAATCGATGTAGCGAAGACACTGCCTGAGGTGTTCGTGCTGGTGGCAGCAGTGACCGAGGTAACGGACGTACTGCCAGAGGTGTTCGTGCTGATAGTAGCGGTGGCCGACGTAGCGGAGGTGTGCGTGCTGGTGGCAATGGTGATCGACGTAGCGGAGGCACTGCCAGAGGTGTTCATGCTGGTGCTGCCGCTCGTTGTGGTAGAATTGCAATGGGTATATGTATTGTTCGCCTTTGCCTTCTGGTTTTTTTGTATCGTTTCACGTGTGTACATGCTGAAGGTTCAGAGCTAGACCAATGCGATTCGAGGATGAGACTTACTAATACCTAAGGAAGCAATGAAATGTGAGTCACAAAATCGCAACGGAGACTTACCAGCTACCATCGCTCCAGAACAGGCCATAGAGATCATCCTCAATCTTGATCTCTTCATTGCAAACGGCGGCTTGAATATCATTCGGCATGCTGGTGAATATGGAACCAGTCACGACGAGGGTGGGCGTAGCACTTCTATGAAGCTACCTTTGATTTGTATTCGGGCTACAAGTCCCAAGATATATCTGATACGCTCCAATGCCTTAATAAAATAAACATCAGAGCTCGACTAAGAGAAATTATGATCCACCTGCGTCGATGCCATTGTCTCCATCTAAACCTGTCCCCACACCCTGTTGGCAGCTAAAGAATAACCAGGAGAACATCCCAACTGAGGCAGAGCGAGCTTACTGACTTCAAGCAAAGCATGCTGAGGGCAAACGATATGGAATTGCAGCAGCAACTAGCTAAACCAGCCCGGAGTCAATTAATGGCTCGTCAGATTCCATAAATGAAACGGACCCACCCACTTGCTCGTCACATCTATCTGGTGGAGTGAAGGGTGACAACGAACCAACCGTATCTGATATTATGGCGCGTTTCAGTGAAAAGAGGCATCTTGCTCGAAGATCACGTACAGCCAGCATTGCAAATTTGCCGCAGTTGTTGATATGTTTGACCTGCACGATGGAAAACCTCGTGAGTTGATTTTGAACGGTGATTCATTGGCAACTGGATCGTATTTCACGAACATGGCGTTTCGCCCACGGTGTTTGTATACCAGTCCAGGCTAGTTGTCTTGCAGGCGGTGTTGCCTTGGGACATGAAGGCAATGAAAGACCAGCCGGATGATTAGGTGACACCGTGACTCTCCACGCTGAGCGTAAGAAAGACAGAAAGAGAACTGAGCTAGTGGTAGCCGGGGCGCTTTACATGGTGACTCGGATCACTGCTGCCAGTGCCACGAGACCATCAACAATTTGAAACCCTGATTTTTACACAGGTCAGGGCAGATCCGTACATTCGGGATTGATGTTGGAGGTGAATTGTTCGATAGGGTGGTTAAATCAAGAACGTGGAGAAGTGTCGCCCACCAATGGTAACGTAAGATTTCGACGCACGGCGAAACGACAGTCGAAAATGAAACTCGGGTGGCATTGCTTTCTTTATGTCAAGATGACAATGGAGTTCTGCGGATGCGGTGGCATAGGTCACCTGAACTTTTTAGATTCAGTTTCCGATTATGGCAACCAATATATAGCTTCGATGCCAAGCGCAGCAGTTCTTCGCCCACTTCGTCGAGCCTTGCACTGGAAGGTATCCTGTACTTTCCAGTTCTCCCTCCTGTCCTTCCGGTGAAGGCTCGATCCCAGGATCCTATAGCAAATCGCTCATCAAGCAGTCCTCGTATTGCGATAAGGATCCATCTATCGTACACAAATTGCAATTACATATATTTTAATCTTTCATTTTACATCTAGAAATGAATGAACTGGACAATACCCCGTCCTCGACCCCAACAACTCGAGGCTACCAGCAAGAAATGTTGGAAGAGAGTCTGCAGAGCAACATCATCATTGCGCTGGACACAGGCTCAGGCAAGACTCATATAGCCGTTCTCAGGATGAAAATAGAAGTAGAGCGGCAACCAATCAAGGTACAAAATTCCCCGGGTATCATTTGCCATCCTCATCATTGATGATCCAGATATCTTGGTTCGTCGCGCCAACGGTGGCGCTGTGCGAGCAACAGAGGAGTGTCATCCAAACCGCTATTCCCGTCTCGGTAGGACTTGTTTCTGGCTCACTGGAGCCCGATCAGTGGAAAAGCGCCAGATTATGGTTGGACGTATTGAACACGCATCGTATCATGGTCACCACTCCTCAAGTCCTTCTTGATGCCCTCCGTCACGGATATATCATCCTAGGCAGAGATATCAGCTTACTGGTCTTCGATGAGGCCCACCATGCTGTCGATAACCATCCATATAACAGGATCATGCAGGAATTCTACTTCGAATTACCAGCCAGGCCGTTGGCTACGGCTCCTGATATGATTCGTCCTAGCGTTTTAGGTTTGACAGCCAGCCCAATTTTTGGCGGAAACGTTGGGAAGGCATTTGAGTAAGCATCTCCAATCTTTGGTGCAAATGGCGTTTATAGCAGTGTCTTAGGACAATTGAAAGAAATCTCAATTGCATTATTCGGTCTCCCCGTCGTCATCGCTCTGAACTAGCTACCTTCGTTCATCGTCCCGTGTTCCGTCACGTAATGTACAACCCGTCTGACGAGATTGACCCACCCTTCTCGACTAACCTGGCTGCACTCTCGGCCGTCATCAATACGCTCGACATCGAGAAAGATCCTTATGTCCGCGGACTGCGTCGTCAGCTTTCGAAGGCGACGCGAGGAACAGCAGACTACTCCCGATTGGACCAAAAGCTTTCCAAAGTGATTCTCAAGGAGAGTTCTTTTACGCACAAAGGGCTACGTGATTTCGAGAGATCCGCGGGAGAGATTTGCTTCGATTTGGGACCGTGGGCTGCCGATTGGTATGTGTGGCAGGTTCTTGAACAGGCAAAACGTGCCGCGAATCCCTACAATAACGTCATCTCGAACTGGAAGAACGAAGAAAAGTCATACCTACTATCCATCCTTAATCAAGTCATCGTATCCAATGTTTCATATTACCCCGACGATATTCTTGACGATGTGTCCGACAAGGTCCGCGCCCTTGTCGATTCCCTTTTACTTGAGAAAAAGGATACAGAAGCAGAGAACGAGTCTTATAGTGGCCTGGTCTTCGTTCAACGCCGCGATACCGTGTTTGCTCTGGCCGAAGTCTTGCGGCGTCATCCGCTCACGAAAGACTCCTTTCGCGTCGGTTGCTTGGTGGGCTCCTCTGATAATTCGCAGCGCCACTCGTTTCTGGATATCACACGCACGCTGATTAAGGATTCTCCAGATGATACATTGTTATATTTCAAGATTGGAGAACAGAATCTGATCGTGTCCACCTCTGTTGCAGAGGAAGGCATTGATATCCAAGCATGTGGAAGCGTCATTCGATGGGATCCTCCACCGAATATGGCGAGTTGGGCGCAAAGCAGAGGGAGGGCACGCAGACAGCGGAGTACATTCACCTTGATGTTTGCGAACGGAGGAGCGCAGCGGAGCAATGTGACAAAATGGGAGAACCTTGAAAGTGAGATGGTTGCGCTCTACAACGATCCGTCAAGACAGCTCGCCGAGGTAGTTGAAGATCCTGCAGACGACGAAGACGGAGAACTAGAGTTCAGGGTACCGTCCACGGGGTAAGTAAAGACGTGGCTCTCGATTCAAGGTACAATCCTGATAGATTTTGCAGAGCTCTTCTTACTCTTCATTCGGCAGTTTCACACCTCTCCCATTTCTGTGCTGTAATTCCCAGTGCCGCACACGTCGACAATAGACCTTTATATGACATCGACCCTCCTGAGATCCCTCAAGGCTGGCACTCGTTCGATAATCGCTCCGCTCAGAGTGCCGCCCTGTACGCCGGCCCTTTTGGCTCAAAAGTGACCTTACCTCGTTCTCTTCCCTTACCAAATCGTGAATTTTCTACACCACGTGAATACAAGAGCAAGATATCCGCCCACCGTCACGCAGCCTTCATGGCATATCGTGCTCTGTATGATGCCGAACTCCTGACTGATAACCTTCTACCCATTACAAGTGTTGTTGAGCCGCAGCTCGGCGAGGAAGTCAAGGCGATGTTGCAGGATGTCGAAAAACGAGCTGGTATCGCTAATGTCTCTGTCCAGATGGACCCATGGGCACCTGAAGAGGATGGAGCTGGGTGCTGGTGGATATATGAGCTCACCATCGAGGGGCTCCCTGCTTTGAATCTATTTACTCGTTCGCGGCATATAGCTCTACTCGACAATAAAGGACCCATGTTGTATCGGCCGGGCAAGGATCCCGTCCAGACTTGGCTACGCCCGCTTGCCGTTTCCGTGCATTCAGACGAGAGGATTGCGACTGCTCAAAAATATACCAGAAGATTGTTTTGGTCGCTGAACGGATCTCGTATGGAATGGGAGCGACTCGATTTCTCCTACCTTCTGCTGCCTGCCGACTCTCGGTCGATGGGGCAAGCAAAGTGGGGCAAACGACGAAAATGGCTCGCACAACACAACGAATCTCTTCATATTTCTCCACCGGAGGAAATTTTCGCAGATGCGGAATTGTTCGGAAAGGAGTTCTCGTATCCTACCGATTTATCTCTCATTCGTGGTGGTCCGAAGTTTGCAAAGGCTTACCAATTTGTTCGCTGGAGGTTCGAACCCGTAACCCCTGAAGAGGAAGAGGAGCTCCGAAAATATTACGAACGCTTCGGTGATATCGACATAACCTATCCCCTCCTCGTTGTAAAACCCCTTCATCCACGCACCAATTTTCTGCTCCCAAATAATCCACGCATGATCTCAGAAGATAAGAAGATACTATTGTTAGTGGATTACTCGACTGTTACACTTCTTTCGCCCGCCGAAACACAATACGCCTTTTTGATGCCATCGATTCTTCGTTGGTTTGCCATGGCTCGCACGACCTACTCGCTTCGCGAGACCCTGTTCACCGGGTCCTCCCTTTACGATATTCCTCTTCAGCTTTTGAGTGTAGCGACAACCGCCCCGGTCTCTCAAGAAAGATATAACTATCAACGCCTAGAAACATTGGGAGATACAGTCCTCAAGTTCGTGACCGGTATACAACTCCTCGCAGAGTACCCGTTGTGGCATGAGGGCTACTTGACCAAGAAGAAAGATCACGCAGTTTCCAATGTTCGTCTGGCCAAGGAGGATATCGCAAAAGGAGTCTATCGTTGGATGATACGAAGTATGGATTCTTTCATAATCTATACAGTCCGTTCCTCATAAATCTACTCCTTCCAGATCGTATGGTAGGTAAGAAATGGAAACCTGACTATCTAGGTGGCCCCAGCAAGACGGAAGGGCCCGTTTCCAAGGTAGGTATTCAAGAAACGCATACCGCTGATCAACCGTCGAAAAAACCCAAGCAACAAGGACTATCTACGAAGGGTAAGCTCCACCTGTAATGTTATATGCGCTCCTCAGTCTTAACGCAATATCTAGTTCTCGCAGATGTCATCGAATCTCTTATCGGTGCTGCCTATCTGCACGGAGGTCTCAGCCTCGGTTACGAATGTGCCAAATTCTTTGACCTTGGACTAAAGTGGGCACCGATAAACAGCCGTATTGAAACCCTGCTATCCCGGGTCAAGGATTCTGACATTATCCCCCGGCAACTCGAATACGTGGAGTGCATGCTGGGATACACATTCAAGCGCAAATCCTTCCTCATCGAGGCTCTCACTCATGCCAATTATGAGCAAGATCTTCACACCGCGTCTTACGAGCGGATGGAGTTCCTAGGCGACTCTGTCCTCGATATGGTGGTCACCGATTTCCTCTACCGTGCGCCTGGCAAAGATTATAGCCCAGGGCATATGTACCTACGTAAAGCGGCAATGGTCAATGCCCACTTGCTTGCTTACATCTGCCTACGTTGTTACACTGATATCGACGCCGCAATGCCCGGGCCAGACGCGGAAGGTGAGATCTCCGTCCAACCTAAGACCCATCAAGTATACCTTTGGCAATGTTTGTTGCACTCGAGCCCCCGAGTCATGGATGACATGGAAAAAACACGCGCGCGTTACCGCCTACACCATGCCGATATCGAAGAAGCCTTGAATAATTGGACTATCTTTCCGTGGGCGGAGCTGACGCGGCTCCAGGCTCCAAAGTTCTTCAGCGACATGGTAGAAGCTCTCCTCGGTGTCGTTTATCTTGATTCTGAGGGCGACATGAACGCAGTATGCGGAGTTATGCGAAATCTAGGCATCATGCAAATTCTGGAGCGGATCGTCGAGAAGGACATCGATGTCCTTCATCCTGCATCTAGATTGTCGCTTTGGGCGGCCAAGCACGGAAAGGCCCTCGAATACGATTACCAGAAGAGCAAAGGGAAGGTCACTTGCGTTATATTGGTCGACGGTTGGGAGGAGGTCCGATGTACCGATATCTATCACGGCCGTGCAAGCCATGAAGAAGTCAGGCTTTTAGCAGCCGAGAAGGCGATCCAGGAGCTCCGCCTACGAGATGTAGGTATGAATTACACGTTGATGAAACGGAAAAGCTCCCCGAGAAAGAAGAAGAAAGGAGTAAATGCGAGCGTAAAGTAATCTGTCATATTGAATTACCAGTAAATCACTTAGTGCACAATGTGTCTGCATTCTCATAGGCTTATATGTGACCCGAAAGAGATGGACGGAATAGAGGCTCACGCTGTCCTCTGAAGGCGTTCTCACTTATCTCCTCGCCTCTTTTTTTGCAATGGAACCAGTACGACCGAAGTCCCCATGCGGGCAGCACTCTCCATTGCTGAACTGGGTGCACGTGTATCATAATATGGAAGCCCTGATCGATGATCCCTCAACGGCTACCACATATTCGTGAGAAGAGCATCTTAATTTTCGAGAGAGCAGATGATTTAGTAGCGGATGGGTGAGGTACCATCATAGACATCCAGGTCGTGGTTCGATATATCTATATAGTTCTAGCCTTATCGGCGGAGGGACATGTTACTGGTAAGTATCTCACGTTTATTAAGGGCCGGTATCCATGCGAATATCAATCAACCTGTGACTAATAAGTTGAGCTTGAGTCCGAGCACCAGGTAAATCGGAAATTTGTTCCAGGCGCTCTGTTGAGTTATATCGGTCTAATCCTCCAAGTATCCTCGAATGGCTTCCCGGCATATAAGGTGGCTACCGCATGCAATCCACTTCACTCCGCCTGCACTTTCAAGTTTGCAATCAAGGTTGCACTGTTTCGCACGCGTACATCGTGGTCCAGTAACTGGTCCCAAAGCGCCGAATATGTAACCTTTTCCTGGGCGTCGGGCGCTAATTATAAGCACCTATGTTAATAAATTTTTCTTTGTCAGAATATCCGGCTTTCTGCCAGTGGTTGTCATGTCATTAACTTCGGGCATCAACGCGTGCCCACAATCGACCTAGGCAAAAATCCGCATTCGCACCAAACCGGACCATATTCCCTTATCTTTACATTACTAGCGCTACATTCAAGTTGTGCGTTTCCATCGTCGCGGGACATTAATTGGCGAGTCCAATGACCTACGATCACGGATATTGATCTTAGTGTCCATGAGGCGGGCGTGTATTATGTACGTTACTCGATCTGTGCTTACTGGAGGCTCTTCACCTCATCCGTCCGCGAATTATGACATGGACTTTCCACAGATGTGGCGTTGTTCCTGCTCAGATGTTCAGATACCTCTGGAGGGCTAGCACCCGATCGTGTAAGTACTATGTAATTCATTCACGGTGTCAGTGCGCTGGCCACGGGGCTCCATCATCCGATGTGATTCCGATTTCAGGATCGTTGGGGTCACTGGCACTCTTTTGGGTATATATTGCGCTGACTTAGATGTCATAACAGACCCCAGGCTTCATTTCACTTTCTATCACTTATGCCCGGGAAGAGATTTCGTGTTGCTATCTGGTACGCTACACGTCATACGTCAAAACGGTATTCGGGTCCTAACTTTCGGTTCCCTGGCAGTGGTGGCGGTATTGGTGGTCTCACGGCTGCAGGTAAGGTGTTAACCGTTACATTATCAACTGCACAAGGGCTGACTTCAGTGGTTATACAGTCGCATTGTCCAAGTACTCCAATATCGACGTCGAGATCTACGAGGCGGCTACACAATCTTCGCAATCTTCGGAGGTTGGAGCGGACATCGCGGTGTCGCCTCGTTTGTGGCGGTTGTTGGCCCAGCTGGGGCTTGCTGAAGACCTGGCCAAAGAAACTACTCTAAAGCCAAACTATACCCTCTGTACGTGTATGCAATCCTTGGAACGTGGCACCGATGATTATCTTCTGCAGCCGACACACTCATCTTTCGAAGGAGTGATCAGCCTGAAGGTCTCGATTTTTATAAATTACAAACCGAAGGTGCTTCGACCCATAACACCACCTCTTACTTGTTGACATTGTGCTCTCAGGGAATTTTCTACATTACTCCCGGCGCGATTTTGTACAAGTCATCATGGGGCATCTGCCCCCATCGTGCAAAATGCACTTTTCGAAACGTCTACATTCATACACTGAACAAGGATCTGGACACATCACATTGTATTTCATGGACAATTCTACAGCCGTCTGTGACATTCTTATTGGTGCAGACGGGATCAAGTCTGCTGTTCGGAGGTCCCTGTTGATTGAGAAGTCAAAACAAGCAGCGAAGTCGGGCAGGCTTGCAGAGGCTGAAGAATTCCTGCATAGAATTAACCCAAGATGGACCGGAGTCGTGGCTTATCAAGCGCGCATTTCTACGGAAAGATTGAAAGCTTACCGTGATGCCCATCCGGACCAAAAAATCAGGATTCCCGGGGCTAATTCAACTCCGTACATGGTCTGTCCACCTTACTCTCCCTAATATATATCTGTTGAAGCGCTTCATTCCCGCCTCTAGTACATGGGGAGGCATATGGTGAGCGTTTAGCATCCCGTCCACGGCCCATTGTTGAGACCTATGTCATATTTAGAACGTTGTTGTCTACCCGATATCATCTGGTAAGATGCTAAACGTCGGCGCGTTCCATGCACGGGAAGAACTTGCTGGTACACATTTTCCCGGCCCATGGGAAAAAAATGTCGAAACGAATGAGCTTCTAGCGGCACACGCTCACTGGGAGCCAGAACTACAAGGGATTCTTCGAGTTAGTTTTTTGTTCCCTCGTTGGATGCAAGGTGTCATAGAATGTCTCCTTAGTGTGTTGAGAACCCTTCCAGATGGGCAATCCACGCTTCCAGGCCATTACCTTCTTGGGTATCTAGAAACGTAGCCCTCCTTGGTGATGCGGTCAGTTAAGCATCCAACCCCTGTATATCGCAGACAATTTACGTGCCAAGCAGGCACATGCGATGTCCCCACAACAGGAGTCTGGGGCAGGGCAAGCCATAGAGGTCAGCAGATTCGCCAGTTACGAGATGTGTTTCAGCAATTCTTACGTATACATTATCGTAGGATGCATATGTTCTAGCTGCACTCTTGGGTCACCCTCTGACGCGCCTGGATAACGCATCCCGTGCGCTGTCCATCTACGACATGATACGCAGGCCAATTGCAATGGAAGTGGCAGAAAGATCTCTCACCAATGGACGGTTATTTGGACTACAGCTCCCAGGCGTTCCGATTGATGACGATCCCCAGATGCTTCCTGCTCTCGGTGAAGCAATCGAGAACAACTGGAAGTGGGGTATGTATTTGAATAGTCGTCTTAACCGTGACTCAAGTCCGTATTAGCATGGTCCACGACTTGTGACGGAGCTGTGAAGGAGGCTATTCGTCTCCTGGAAGTCGGCCAAGAAACGCGTGCCAATTTGTAGCGCGGCGAAGTACAGATTTTGAACGAAGGCAGGCGAAGAAATGCCCCGACATGTGCCTGCGATGCCTTCGGATTCCAATCACGGATGCCCGCACCTGGCCATTATTGCTGTCTGATGTCACCGGTCTTGCATAGCGGTTATCGTTTCATAGCGTAAACATGGTCTCTTCGGACGCTTTCCGTTC
>QFEU01008540.1:0-10060 GCA_003316345.1 Tricholoma terreum
ACCATCTTATGGAGATTCAAGGAGACGCTCTCGCACGGACATCGGCGACCGTAATGGGCATTCTCCGGATGAGAACAAGACTCGCATCTGTCTGCCTAATACATGGTGCGAAGAAGACTACCTCAGGGAGTGCGAGGGTGTGTGGTTGGTGGTGGAAGGATCGATAAAGCCACTGTTGAAGGCTGGGAGGGCATACTGCGCGTAAATGCTGGGCATTTCCAGTCTGGTCCTTTTCTCTAATTATTGATGGAATCCTTGCTGACGTTTTGTGAATTGTGAAGTGTTGATCGGCGTTTCAGTTCTTTAGCAAGATAAAGCCTAGTTCCCCCCCTGTACCAGTAAGTATTATGAAGACAGTCTCGCACACCGCTAACTGTTTCTGCAGCCATGAATATCCCCTTCCCGAGCTCACCTAAGCCGTCCGTGCCCCCTCTCAGTCGGCGCATCTTTCACCTGCTCGGAAACGACCGCGGCCATCCACCGACGAGGCACACCCCATACCCAACCCACCCCCAACTATGCGCCTCAAAACCCTGCCCCGTCCCCGACCCGGGGGATGCCGCCACAATCCAAACTCCCAAAGGCTTCGTCAAACATTTAGTGACGCAGCTGAGCCGAGCTTCAACCGTTACCTCGTCGAAATTAACACCAGCTTCCGTTTGCGGACACTCTAACAAACCCGGGGTTCTCACATTACGAAGCTTCAGACTCGTTAGCATGTAAGCTAGATTTATGCCTATGTCTGTCTGTCCTCCCGTCTGAACACACATTCAAGGCCAACCCATTTGAACCTCAACCACTTCCCAAGGCATGGCACCCAGCCCTCACAAGCGCAGACGATCCGAGTCTACTAGGGAATCTGAGCAACCGCCGCTGGAGAGAGCAAAGGAAGGGCCCGGCGCAGTTGCGGGATCGAGCTTCTGAGAAGGACGCGGCAGACAAGGAGATACAATATTTCAAGGATCAAGCCTCGAAGGCGCCCGTGATACGACGATTTCCACGCAAGCCAGAACCGGGAGCTGGAAAATCCGGAGCGCATCAAGTTCAGGACTTTTGCAGCAAAGTTTGCTGAGGACGACTTCAAGAAATCCCGATGTACTGACAACATCTATGTTTATCGATCCTATCTGTCAATCTCCCATCATTTCTCCGAACTCCTCCCAGGGACAGCTTGGGAAGATCAACAAGGACGAGGACGTGAAGTCTTCTTGGAGCAGTGGGGGAAGATCCACCGGTCCGCAGTAACATAATAATACGCAGAAAACTGAGTTGTATTTAGATCAGGCTGACAATAATATTTTTTTGCACAAGAATACGTTACCACAGGAAGGTTAAGGTCACGGAGAGTAGAACATATTTTTCTTGTTGTTGAAAACTACGACAGGGGAGCACTATCGATTACAATACAACAGGCTCAGCTACTTTGAGAACATCAGAGAGCCCGGCACCGTTGTCCGACTTTCTTCCTTCGCCCAGCTTCCGTCTTGACACGAGAAACTTTCTTTTTTCCACTTCGCGCCCCACGTCACATTGAGTTCCCGAACTGATAAGTGGCCGTTGATCCCATCCGAGTACTCTGCCCAGATATTGGAAATATTTGAAACTGCCTTGAACCTGAGGTAGCCAGCTATGTGAAGAACCGATCCACTCCCACCGGTATTGAGAGCAGGGCCCGTCAGCAGAGGAGTGGCACAAAAGATGGCAGGTGGCCGGGGAACAATGTGCAAGACGCGATATCAGTGTCCATGTCGAGACGTGAGCATCACGAGAATTAGCCTACGCATCGAGGCTGGGTGTACGCCGAGACGACCAAAAGTCTGTCGCTGCCAGCTCAGTAAGATACTCGATCTGCGCAAACATCTTGTCTTGGTGAAGCTTGTTTGCCTCCGTTCCCGCTTCGCCAGCGAGATGCCACGGCCACTCGGGGACTGTGGAGGCAATGTTTTCAGGTAGGTTCTTCAGTGCAAGACGAGCCCTTTCTTCCGAGTTCAATTTGTGATGCTGCTGATGCTGCAAAGGCACGGAAGGAGGGAGTATTGAAAGGCCCGTACTTGAAGATGCTGAGTCCTGGATAACGCGCGTATATGACAGCCGCGTCCCGAAAGAGGACATGCTGGAGCCAGATCAGGAGGTGGAGGAATCCACAGAGTGCAATCTCGATGGCAAGCCTGTTGCTGGCACATCGTCCCTCTAGGGCCTTGATCTCGCCCTCGACCCACAGAAGATAGCGTTGAGAAGATCTTCAGGAGGCCCTATGTAGCAACATTGTCAATCAAGTTCAGATGATGCAAGACGTGAGCTTACCGGGGCACGCGCGCCCAACGAAGTCTTCCCCGGGCTTCCTGCCGTTGGGCGTGGCAGAGGTCGCTTAGGGGGACAACGGTCGTAACACGGCCGAAATGAGCCACCGTCACTCCAGCCGCACAGAGCTTTTGCATCCTCGGCACTTGCGCCGTACTGCCGAGAGGTCTTCACCGTAAACTCACGACCACCGTGCGTCACCTTCGTGATGTGGACACTGTTTTTCGCAGGCATGAAGTGGGTGACATTGCGGTGGTCTAACTGTGTCAAAGAGTAAGTGAGAAACCGGGGGGGAAGGCAACAGACGCAACACACTTACTGTCATAGGACATCGGGACATCGGTGAACTGCTCCGTGGTGTAAGTATATGTCTATAAATAAGTAGTGGGTAAGCTTCAGGAGACAGGAAACACAGAGAACGCAAAGCGTGGCACCTGTCAAAGTTCCTGCTGTGTTCAGTGCCAGGGATCTCTCCATCCGCTTCGGCTCCTCACGGACGACAGCACGCTCGAACCTTCGGATTCGCTCGTCTGTCCGAAGGGGTCGCTGAGCCTCAAATCATCCTCGTACTCACTCTGGTGGTGGAAGCGCCAGGTTTACGCGTTGAGATGGCTTGCTTCAGCTGCTCTTTACTAACCGTCGAATTGGCAACTGGGTCGTTTGCAGTACCTTCCTTGTGCTGTGAGAAAACAAACGTATTAGGCAGCCATCGAAGGAGAAAACACGAGTCCGACGGCTTACCCTTGGGCGCTTCCACATGATGATGGCCTTTGCAGAGGTAACAGGAAAGGGAGGGAGAGGCCGACGAGCAGGGTCGTTCCGAATCACCTCAGACTGGTAAGCATCTTCCCACCAGCCCTTGATGTTTGTTGACGTGTCTGGTGTACGGGTCCTCGCCCTGTTTCTCCTGTGCGATGTACTGGCGACGGGAGTCAACCTGGAGCATCCTCCTCGAGTACCGATCTGGGTCCATATCATGAATATAGCCTTCAGGATCTAGCGTTGACAGAGGTTGCATGGAGTTTGGGTCGATGACGACGTCTCCCAAGTCAGGAACAAAGTGGAACGGGGTTTTGAGGCAAACGATTGGGGGTGGCTGGGATGTGAAATCGAAGTATGCCTCGTCAGTGGACAGCCAGTCGTTTCTGAGCAGGTGAAAGAGGCAGTGGACCGAGAGGACGGACGGCTTGGGTGAGCTCAGGAAGGGGATATTCATGGCTGCAGAAACGTTTAGCATTGTGCGAGACCGTTTTCGTAATACTTACTGGTATACGTACAGGGGGGGGGAAACCTAGGTTTTATCTTGCTAAAGTACTGAAACGCTGATCAGCACTTCACAATTCACAAAACGGCCAGTCTGCTCACGTTGTTGATTGAGAGTTTACTCGAGACGGTGGGTCACGAAGATATCTGGATCACACCAAAAACTTGGTGGGCGATCACTGGCAAAGATGTTGGACATAGCAGATTTACAGTTAAACAAGCCAAAGAAAGGCTGGTATCGTTAGATTAAGGGTTGGGCTCTGTCAGAAGTAAGGTTGGTGGGCAGCTGGCGTGGAACGGTGATGATATGAAGAAATGACACTATGCAGAAAGGTGACTTACAAAGCGCACTTGTCGCAGCGGGGTTGAAATGTTGAAAACGGGTCAAACATCAAACATTCAAAATATTCCAACTCGAAGCCAAACCGTGACCAACGTACACTAGCAGTAGTACCTTAGCCTGAATACTACCGTACTTGGCACCCGTCCGTAATTTAACTGTTTGCATGCGGTCACAACACCCCCAAAGCCTCTCACCCCAACCGATCGATTCATTATATCACCGCGTTGCCACTCGCGCCACGAGATTCCACACTGTATAATCACCTGGAAGAAGAGCCTAGGTTTGCAAGCATGGCCACAAGACAGTGCGGGAGAATCACCTCCGAATCAATGCCCGCGTCATTCACGAACTTCCGAAACCCTTCCTGTCTGGCTGAGGCTACTCTATCGTCGTCCCCCCCTTCTCTGATCCCCTCCCTGGATTGATCTAGAAATTTCCAATATAGGTCTCAATAGTTATACAGTACCCAACGCTACCAAAGTTGTACGTACCTAGCTGTATGTGCTCGATATAGTGTATCCCACTTCAATGTCAAGTGTAATGCCATGCCCTCGAACTTCGACGCATACTGCTGATGTAGTCTTGTGCTGGCAGGTGTCAGCTGCAGTGCAGCTGTATAGGTGTACATAGCAGATATTGAAAGCATGTCTCCGAAGTGCTCTAAAAACCGATGGGCATCGGATAGCAGCCCAGTAACCTGATCTGGTACTTTCTGGGAGGGCTGGAGGATGCGTATTTAGCCTCGCCTTCACAAGCATGCAAACGAGGACCTACCAACACCTTGATCACGATACCCAAGCCCCTGATCCCCTGATCTAAATCATCGATAAGACTCAGACCCTCTATCCAATACAGAAGACGGTCAGAGGCAAAGTCACAGAGGAGATCTATCAATGGTTGGTCGAAAGTCGACTCCGCCAGGTGTCGTGCCCAGTATTGACATGCGTAAGTCAAGTCAGCTGGAAGCAACTTCTTCCTATCTCGACAGATGCCACGAAGATCGGGCTTCTGTAGCAGAGATTCCATGCGACCGAAACAAGCACGGGAAATCAGCATATGATTCTCAGCGGGGTGAATAAAGAAGCGGGAATCGGTGCAACGGTCTCGATCTGTTAAAAAGTCCCGAAGTGATGCATGGATGGGGTACATCTCGTCCCCCTCCCGTACATGAATAACTGCACGAAGGGCATCTAGTAAATGGCTAAGATGCTCAAGTTTCATGTGCAGAAGCTTGGCTAACGCCTGTCTCGAGAGTGGACTGAATGAAAGGATAAGGGTGCCAATGATGGGCTGAAGAATATCCCGCATAGACTCCTCCTGGACTGCAGTATCCAGAACTAGCTGATACACGACATCAAGTCCCGAAAGATGATTAACAGCGTGCAGCTTTTGAAGCTGAGAATTCGGTGATTTCCCGAAAGCAAGAAAATCCATGGCGATACGTGCTGCAACAAAGACCCCACCAGATATTTTGGCTAGAAGCCGAATATCCTTCTCCTTCGGTTTCTTCTGCCCAGAAGGATCAAGTTTTCGTAACTGGTGTTCAAGGAAGATGCGAATATCTTTTTCCCTGTCAGCTGGGTTAACGGTGGACAGATCAAAGGACGGGATGTGTCGCTCTGTGAAGAACTCGACGAGATGTCGTTCAGGCCGGCCCGTAACGAGGAAGCGCAATTGATTCCGGACGGATGGGTCATACTTTTCAAGGGTTGTCGCAAGGAGCTTCACAACTTCAGCAATAACATCATCTTCACACTCATCAAGGGCATCGATGACAATGACTAGACGTTCTGGTAGAGAGGCTTGTGCGTGCAAAATAGGGTCAAGAATGAACTTCTGCAACTGTGTTTCACTGTTTGCAGTGAGAATGGATCTATCTTCCAAAGAGCGGGAAATCTGTGCCCGGAGGATTGGGTGGTCAATCCTAAGCTGAAAAGCAATGGTTTGAAAGACCAACCGACTTTCACGAAGGGAAAGCCGGGATCTCGAGAAGAAGAATGAGGCACCAGAATGACTCCACTCCTGAGCTATGGTATAAGCAATGGTGGATTTTCCAGAACCAGCAAAGCCACATAGCCAGAACAATGGTGAGCTAGAGTCAGAATTTATCCAATCACGGATTGTTTGAAGTCCGGGCACCTGTGTCTGAAGTAGACAACCATTTGTGCCAGTGCTACGGTCTTGGGAAGCATAGAAAGCTTCATCAATGGGTTCCAACTGAAAAATATGTTCAGCATATTAATACACCCTGCAATAACTCACGCACATCCTGACAATCAAAGAAATGGTTAGCAAGGCTAGCTCAAAGTGGGATCAATGGGACCACGCACTGCCTGTGTGGGTGGACAATCAAAGAATGGTCAGCAAGGCTAACTGAAAGTGGATCAATGAGATCACGCACTTCCTGTGTGGGTGGACAATCAAAGAAATGGTCAGCAAGGCTAACTCAAAGTGGATCAATGGGATCACACACAAACTGTGTGGTGGACAATCAAAGAAATAGTCAGTGAGGGTAACTCAAAGTGGATCAATGGGATCACACACAAACTGTGTGGGTCGACAATCAAATGAAGGGTCAACAAGGCTAATTCAAAGTGGATCAATGGGATCACACACATGCTGTATGGGTGGACAAGCAAAGAAACAGTCAGCAAGGCTAGCTCAAAGTGGATCATTGGGATCAGGCACAAGCTGTGTAGGTGGACAATTAAAGAAATGGTCAGGAAAAGGCTAACTAAAAATGGATCAATGGGATCACGCACTGGCTGCATGGGTGGACAATCAAAGAAATAGTCAGCAAGATTAACTCAAAGTAGATCAATGGGATCATGCACTTCCTGTGTGCATGGACAATCAAGGAAATGGTCACCAAGGCTAACTCAAAGTGGATCAATGGGATTACACACATCCTGTGTGGGTGGACAATTAAAGAAACAATTAGCAAGGCTAACTCAAAGTGGATCAATGGGATCACACACTGGCTGCATGGGTGGACAATCAAAGAAATGGTCAGCAAGGCTACCTCAAAGTGGATCAATGAGATCACAGACTTCCTGTGGGGGAGAACAAGCAAAGGAACAGTCAGCAAGGCTAGCTCAAAGTGGATCAATAAGATCATGTACTGCCTGTGTGGGTGGACAATCAAAGAAACCGTTAGCAAGGCTGGCTTAAAGTGGATCAATGGGATCACACACTGCCTGTGCAAGTGGACAATCAAAGAAATGGTCAGCAAGGCTAACTCAAAGTGTATCAATGGGATCATGCACTTCCTGTGTGGGCAGACAATCAAATAAACAGTCAGCAAGACTAACTCAAAATATATGAACAGGATTATGTACAAACTGTGTGGGTGCACAATCACAGAAATAGTCAGCAAGGCTAAATCAAAGTGGATCAATGAGATCATGCACTGCCTGTGTGGGTGGACAATCAAATAAATGGTCAGCAAGGCTAACTCAAAGTGAATCAATGGGATCATGCACTTCCTGTGTCGGTGGAGGATCAAAGAAACAGTCAGCAAGGCTAACTCAAAGTGGATCAACAGGATCATGCACAAGCTGTGTGGGTGGACAATTAAAGAAGCAGTCAGCAAGGCTAACTCAAAGTGGATCAATGGGATCACATACTGGCTGCATGGGTGAAAAATAAAAGACATGGTCAGCAAGGCTAACTCAAAGTGGATCAATGGGATCACACACTTCCTGTGTGGGTGGACAATCAGAGAAACAGTCAGCAAGGCTAGCTCACAGTGGATCAATGGGATCACACACTGCCTGTGTGGGTGGACCATCACAGAAACAGTCAGCAATGCCAACTGAAAGTGGATTAATGGGATCACACACAAACTGTGTGGGTGGACAATCAAATAAATAGTCAGCAAGGCTAACTCAAAGTGGATCAATGGGATCATGCACTTCCTGTGTGGGTGGACAATCAAGGAAACAGTCAGCAAGGCTAACTCAAAGTGGATCGATGGGATCACACACAAGCTGTGGGGGAGAACAAGCAAAGAACCAGTCAGCAAGGCTAACTCAAAGTGGATCAATGGGATCACACACTGGCTGCATGGGTGGACAATCAAAGAAATGGTCAGCAAGTCTAACTCAAAATGGATCAATGGGATCATGCACTTCCTGTGTGGGTGGACAATCAAAGAAACAGTCAGCAAGGCTAAATCAAAGTGGATCAATGGGATCACGCACAAGCTGTGTGGATGGACAATCAAAGAAACGGTCAGCAAGGCTACCTCAGCGGATCATGTAAAACATACCACCATGTCTGGGAAACGTGCGATGGGAGTCGGTACGAAGGGGAAGGCGGCAGGCCTTACAAATCTGAACAATCTGAGGCAAACAAGCACTCCCTCCGAATCCGCTGCCGAGCTTGCAGTCACTCGTTGCGTGGAGCAGGCATAGCCCATGGACGCGCGGGATTGATTCATGACGCTGATCATGCTATCGAGGTTCTCCCTCCAGTCGCAGCAATCGGTTGTTCCTCCCATCATGCATCATGCCTGTGTTCTTTGCCACACAATAGATCCTTAGGTCTACTCTCAACATCCCAGCTCAGACGACACCCATTTAGTCTGTCGGCACTAGCTTCCACTAATGGCTTTGCAGCCTTTTCTTCCTCCATTTCGATCCCAAAGCCTACTGCCCCTGAGTCTTTTCTCCCTGCCAAATCTGAGCCCCCGGCTACCGCTCGTCCTCTTTTCCACGCAAAATATCCTTGACTGACGTTTGCCCTCTTATCCAGCTACAAAATAAGCACCCTCAACTGTTCTTTTGGCACTGCACCACGAAGCCCCGAAACCTGAAGTAGTGCAGGACGAGCAAGAAGGAACCTAAGGACAACGAGAATGATGAGGGTAAAGATGCGGAAGTAAGAGTGTGGAGTTGGGTCATGCTAAGTAGCGGTGAGTTTGGCCTCCATACTCTGTCCCGAGTTTTGCCCTCATCTCCATCTCCCAGACGGCGCAGTACACCTTACTGCTTCCCAATAATTGCCTCAGGATATCTTTTCGAATGGCAAGGACCCAGCCAGCTTATTGCGTTATTATCGCCTTTTCTCTGGTCCGACACCCGCGCATCTAGATTCCTCTTGGCCCAATCCCTCGGCCTCTCGCCGCGAGCTATGTGTCATCTGGGATCTTGCAGCCGTCATTTACCCTTACACCTTCTATTCTACATCCATTCGGCCCGAATGACAAACGATACTTCTCCGCCTTGTTTGAGGAGAAATTTCTGCCAAGCTGTCGAAAAGCACAAGACACAAGCTCACACCAGCCTCCTAAATTATCTTGTAATTACGCGGGGGAGAACTGCGGTCCATACTCTGCGAACGCAATTATAGACCCTTCGCATAACTCTACACAGGTCCAGATGGCAATCGATACGGTAAACCGGGACGCCGTCGCGCAGGCGGGCATCAAGTCAATTAGTCGTATGTGATCGTCGGTGCCGTCCCTGTTGTTGGCCAGCGGGTGTCATCACAGCCGCAGTAGCCTCGCTCTCGTCATCGTCTCCTGTTCCGTTTCCAGCCATATCGATGGTGAAAGTCGTACATCCATCTATGGTGGACGCAGCTGCACGCGAGAAGCGGCGCAAAATGCTTGCCGCTACTCGCGAGGCATTTCAAAAAACAGTTCCCATGCCATATGTACTCCAGCAATTCAACTGCCAAGATCGTAGCTTCCTCTGGGACCGAATCCGTATTCATGGAATGGTGTTTGTAGGATATCAGCGCCCAGGCTCCCATAATGATGAGTGGATGCTTGTAAAGGGTGGCGCCGATGTACATTCAGGGTTTCTGCAACTAGAAATCTTATGTTTCGCTTGCCCTTTGATTCACTGACCTCTCAGCATACAAAGCCCAGGATAAACTGTACCGATCCGTGCTCCCCAGTCACAATCAACTTATTATTTTAGAACAAGAGTTCGCTGGCGCTTAGTCTCGCAACTGTCTGTGTTTCGAAGTTGTTTCTGTTTGACTTAAAATTTGGTGGACTGGATAGAATACTCCATTACGCCTACGGCCCTCCTCAAAGATCTGCTTATGAAAGATGAGATGTATGGAACGATAACGTGCATGATAATTTCATGCAGCATGGGCTCATACGTCTTTCTGCGTAGTGTTGATGAAGCAATACAGCCA
>QFEU01008552.1:0-20145 GCA_003316345.1 Tricholoma terreum
TACTCTGCTTGGTGCACGACGAGTCTAAGGCCTTCTCTTGAACAGGATTCCAACCTGTTACAACACCATTGCAACATTGATGGCCGTATGGCAGATCCGACATGCATCGACGCAATCCAGAAGTGGGGGCCGTGTCGAACCCTCACCGAAGTCAAAGCGTTCTTAGGAACAATAGGAGTCTGTCATATCTTCATTCAGAACTTTGCTCATCGTGCTGCAGCCCTCATTAACCTCACTCGCAAAGATGTCCCCTTCGACTTCGGAGATGAACAAATCGCAGCACAAGAGGACCTCAAACAGGCCCTACTCAATTCCCCAGCACTTCGCGCCATCGACTACACAGCATCAACCCCCATCATGCTATCGGTCGACACTTTGTACATCGCCATCAGCTTCTTCCTTGCCCAATGCGACCCCGAAAACCCTCGAAAGCGCTACTACAGCCGTTTCGGATCAATCATGCTCAACGACCGTGAATCACAATTCTCTCAGCCCAAGCTCGAACTCTATGGACTATTCCACGCCCTAGGCGCACTTCGACTCTACCTCATTGGTGTTCGCAACTTAATCATGGAAGTAGACGCAAGATACATCAAAAGAATGCTATCGAATCCCGACATAGCACCAAGCGCCAGTATCAATCATTGGATTGTTTCTATTCTCACCTTTCACTTCACTCTAGTCCATGTCGCAGGAATGCATCACAGCCCCGACGGTCTTTCGAGACATCCAGCACAAGAAGGAGATGAGACCATAGATGACGAAGAAGAATTCGGTGACTGGATCGACCAACTACATGGCTTCGCCCACCAAATCAACCCAATATTGTGTCGAACATCCCCCTCTTGAATCCTCGACTCAACCTTCGCCCTATCTTCGGATCTTAGTAAGGGGGAGGATATCACCTATAGGGACATCCCACGGTCTGACAATGCAAACAGAGATGACGCATGGATACTTCACGTACGAAAATGGTTAGATGATATGGTGCGACCCTCAGACTTATCGGATGCAGAATACACTACCTTTGTGTGATATTGCACCGAGTTCTTTCTAGATTCGGAAAAGCTTTGGAAAAAGGACTCCCATGGCGCACACAAAATCGTTGCAACCCCTGAAACTCGGATTGCCATCATCAGAGGCGCTCACGACGAAATCGGCCACAAGATGATCTTCGCAACGAAATCGCACATCGCCCTACGATTCTGGTGGCCGAACCTCAAAGCAGACATCGCCTGGTATATTCGGACGTGCCACATCTGCCAACTTCGACAAACATGAAATCTCCTCATTCCACCAACAGTTGACACTCCCGCCCCCCTCTTTGCAAAAGTCTACATCGACACCATGCACATGCCAACATCCGGCTCATTTCGATACGTCGTACAAGGTCGATGTTCACTCTCCTACTACCCCGAATTTCGCATGTTGTGCAACGAAATTGCAAGAACCATCAGAGACTGGATCTTCGAAGACATCATATGCTGGTGGGGTTCACTAAATGAAATCGTTACAGACAACGGCCCCGCATTTATCGCAGCCCTCGAATATCTTGCACAACATTACCACATTTGACATATCCGAATCAGTGGATACAACTCATGTACAAATGGCCTTGTCGAAAGAGCCCACTTCGACGTTCGACAATCGCTATTAAAAGCCATAGACAGAAACCAAGAGAAGTGGTCTGTCGGAACACACTCAGTGTTTTGGGCAGAATGGGTAACAGTTCGTAAACGCATGGGTTGCTCACCCTACTTCGCAATTACAGGCTTGCACCCCCTGATTCCCCTTGACATTTCAGAAGCAACGTACCTCCAACCTCCTCCCAACTCCATCCTATCCTCCACTGACCTCATCACACAAAGAGCCGTCGCCTTACAAAAACGTTCTGGCGACCTCGAAAACCTATACTCAAGAGTCTACACCGCCCATCTAGAAGCCGTGAAATGTTTCAAACTTGTCCATCAGCGAATTATAACTTTCAATGAGGTGATCTAGTACTCATGCGTAACACACAGATCGAGAAGTCTCTCAATCACAAAATGCGCCCTCGATATTTAGGCCCCCTCATCATCACACGAAACCACGGCGGCGCCTATTGGAGTAGGCCCAGGCGCCTACTAGCTATGGCGAGGCAACGCGATGGTATAGCAATCCTGATGAGCTGGATACATGTGACTGCCTACTGACTACATGATCATGTGACTACCCTGGAGTGGTGCCTGCCGCCACTCCATCTACCCATGCCCAAAAAACGCAACGTCCTCGTTGCGATGGAACTCTAGATATAAGATGAAGAAAGATGATGTCTAAAATGTGATGGTATGTGCAGCAAAGGGATGTCCAATGATAATATATGCGGTGGAGATAAGTATGAAGTTAAAAAATAAAGACTCAACATGGTGGTGTCCACCCCAAAGCTCGAAGTGCACAGCTTAAGTCTGCAAGATGGGGGTCTTGATCCCAGTTGAGTTTCGGAACAGAAGCAGCAGGCACAGATGCTACTCCAACAGGAATAGTAACAATGGGTCTTCCTGGTCCTATACCGGCAGGATGACGTCGAGTGATGAAGGGTTGAGGTGGAACAAGAGAAGGCAGAGCTAAATTAAAAGAATTTCGAGACAGAAAAGATTGTGGGGGGGCTCGTTGTCATCTTGTCCATTGCCGTCGTCTTGTCCATCGTCGTAGTGTTCCAAACGGCTGTGGACAGCCTGTCTTCAGACTGGAGATATCTCGCAGCAGGGTGCTGGGGGCAGTAGGTAACGACGTGGCATCGTCAGCCCAGTTAAAACGTGCGGGAGGTGGCGAAATGGCTCGTTTGGGGTCGAGCAGGGTTGAGCAGGGGTGTACAGGTGGAGACGGGGGCATAGATGGTGAACGGGGGCTGTCAGCAGTTGTTGACGGCGTCGTTATTGACGCAGCAGGGGTGTAGGACGTGGGCGGCAGCGAAATGGCTTGTTTCTGGGGGGTTGGGGATGAGCTGAGTGGCTGGGACATGTTCAGGGGGTGTTCTGGTGGTTCTGGTGTTGCCCTCCATCGTTCCTGAGCTGCATTTCGTGGTCCAGAGTGGGGCAGAGCAGGGGGCTTGGTCGTTGTCAATGAATGTGTCGTTGATGATGTGGCAGGCCGCATGGATGCGTAAGACGTCGTGGTGGGCTCATGGTGGATAATGGGGGCATGGGGGGCAAGCAGGGGTGGGCAGGGTGGTGTAGGGAGGCTCCTGGACCTTCGTCTGGTGTTCTGGGGGGGGGAGATTCGTTTCGTCGAGCAGACGACGCGTTTCAACGAACGTGTTTGCTCGTCCTCACGTAACGCCATTGTCTGGACTGCAGGCCATCGTAGTACGTTGTTTACCATGTGTTTAGCCGTCTCCGAGCTGGTGGTAGTTGTCTGGGTGCTGGCGTCGGCTCTAGTGGTCGTTCCAGAGGTGGTTGTAGCAGGGGTGGCTGCCGTTGTTGGCTGTGACGTGGCGGCGGAATGGTGGGGCTCAGGGCTCGAGAACAGGGATCGGGGGCTCAGCTGGGGTGCAGTGGGTCGGCATGGTAGCCAGTGCCGTCGTTCGGCAGGTGCTGGTGGTGGTTTCGAAGCAGGGGGAGAGGTGGTGGTGTTTGTTGTCAACGTTGTTGACAATGTTGATGGGGGCTGTGCGGGCGTTGTTGGCGATGACGTGGCAGCGGCAGTGGGCTCAGGGTGCGGAACGAGGGGCTGTGGAGCAAGCTGGGGCCCGTCGTTGGCCTGTACAGCGGCCTCGCAGGTGCTGGGAGGCTTGGTGGACGTCCCCGTGTCTCTCAGTGGACGCGGCGGCTCGTCGTCAGATGCCGTTTGCATCCCTTCGTCGACCTCGTCCCTTTCGCGTTTCGTCTCCTGCTTCTCTCGCTCAGCAGTCCTCCCTCGTTCTTCACCATCCTTCACTCCTTCCTTGTATCCTTCTTTTATACCGAGATTTCTCCCCTCTTCTAAGCCGAACTCGTGTCCCTCAACATACCCTGCTTCCCATCCATCATTTGCATCGTCAATTCCATATCCTGCGGCCTCATGATATCCTTCATCATACCCATGGCTCCTTCCTTTTTCATAGCCTTCTTTTTGTCCCTTTTTGAGGATGTCGAGTAGCAGGCCACGCAACAGGTCGCTATGCACAGTGGCGAAGGCTGAGGGGGTGGCTGGGCTGCAGAATTTGCCAATCTCGCTGGCAGATGTGAGAATCGGTGTCACTTTGGCAGGGGCTGTGTCACAGGTAGTTGCCTTCTGTTTCGAGGGTTTTTTCATTGTTCCGGGGCCGGGCGTGGCTGGATCAACTAAGCAGACAGTGTTATGGTATTACGGTTATACGGTGGAGCAGTTTTGGTGTTTTGGTGGCGGTTATACAGTGGACGGTAGACGGTTTTACAGTGATAGAGGCTCGGAATTAGACTAAAAGGCCCGAGAATAGACAATAAAGCTGAGAAAAAGCCGAGAAAAGCCTGAAAAAGCAGCTGACAGCGTGTTAAAGTAAGAAGGACACTCTCCTCACCATGATGGAGTAGGCCCAGGTGCCTACTAGCTATGGCGAGGCAACGCGATGGTATAGCAATCCTGATGAGCTGGATACATGTGACTGCCTACTGACTACATGATCACGTGACTACCCTGGAGTGGTGCCTGCCGCCACTCCACTATATCCTTTGCGAACTCGATGGATCAGTACTCCACCAACCAGTAGCCGCCTTTCGCTTACTCCCATACCTCACACGAAAATCAATTCCCCTCCCCCCTGACTTCCTCGACATTGACGAAGATCGACTCAAAGCCCTCCAAACCACCTCCAAAGTCGACGACGACCTCCATCCCCGATGATTATCCACAACCTGAAAACGAATAAAGTCTATCCTTTTCATTTTTCCTACCTATGTTTACCCTCTCTCTCTTTTTGCTTATAGTGTACTACTATACAAGACGCGATATTGCAACCTAGCGTGGTCGCACAAACTCTCCAAAGGGTTTTTCAGCCATGATGACCTACTGAGCCTTTCCCTTATTTTTTTTTTTCTCGTTTCATACGATATTTCCCCACGAACTTCGAACAATGTTCTTTTTGAAACTTCATGTGTATCTGATCTCATCGTTTCGCTTACTTATCTTTTTCTCTCTATTTCGAAGTCCCAAAAACAACATCATTTATGATTATTAGAACACAAACGAATAAAACAAGAACAAAAACAAGAACAAAAACAAAAACAAAAACATCTACTGCTCCAGCAACCTCTCCAACCCCTCTATCTCTTCAGCCAACATCTCCATGTCAACCCTCTTCCTTACCAACCTCTCTGCAATCACCCTCCGATGCAGGGCGACATCCTCGACGTCCACCTCCACCGGCTCCCTTGTCCGAATTTCCTTCGCATTCGCCTTCGCAACCCTCTTTGGCCTCTCCTCTACTTGCGACGGACCCGTGACCTTCGCCTTGACCGGATCCTCTACCCGAGTTCGCAAGGCCACTTTGAAATGGGCAGTTCAGACCACGAAACATCGACAACACAAATCTTTGTACCTGGTTTTGGGTGCAAGGCCCACTTCACCCCTACCTTCCTTGCTGTCTCGCCCCTTCACAGCCCCTTCTGCGACAGCCTGTCCCAATAGCACCCCTGCGCCTTGGCCGAGCACTTCATGCACTTGGCCGCACCAGCCTCGATGTCACAGACGGGCTGCGACTTGAAGCCCGCGCAACGGTCGCACTAAATCATGATTAACTTTGAAACGATTATGGCGAAAACAAAATACTTACTTTGCCTTTGAACTCCAGCAGGCCGTTGCGACCAGTCTTCGGACACTTCGGCTGCGCCTCGACCTCGACCTCACCCTCCTCCTCCATCTTGACCTCCTTCTCCTTCCTCTTCCCTGTGGCACGAGCAGGGACCTTGACGTAGAAGGGCTGTGTCCGCACTACAGGCCCTGCAACATCCTTGTTGAGGTCGTCCTCCGACTCATCACCTGCTTCCGCCTTCTCGATGGTGCTCGCCTCAGCCTCAAGCTCGGCCTTCCGCTTCTGGAGACCCTCCTTTGACAACGTCTTCACCCGAAACTCCACCACGATGGCGCGATGAGCCTCAACCAGGGCATTCTTACGTTCGGCTATCTTTGACGCCCTTGCTTCCTCGGCCAGCCGTTTCGCTTCCTTCTCCTTCTGCCACTGTCTCTCAGCCTCCACTTCACGTGCCTCCCGCTCCATGTCCTCTTGCATACCCACTCAAAAAAGGTCCCTGCCCCACACCACCCACTCACAATGTGCCATAGGCATGAACACCGCGACGACCTCGTCGAAAAGCTCTTGCACGGCCAACCCACGCTCCTCGCCCAGGCCGTCGGCCATTTCATCGTAATCCCACTATTCGAGGGCATCAGCACTACACAAACAATATGAAAACGAAATGAAAACACACCATACGATCTTCGAAGTCTTCGTCCTCCGCAGACGGGCGCTCCGGCATGCACTTAGCATATTCGAGGAGGTCGGCCTGTAGTTCGAGCAGGAGAGACATTTGAGGAAGGTTAGAGATGAGTAAAACTCGACGATGAAGGTTAGAAGCCAGCGAAGACTTGCCTTTATAGGATTCTCAACACAACCTCATGATCGGCACGTGACCATTTGACTTTTTGTTCAACTGACTGGGACAGTCAGGATTTTAGTAAGGGGGAGGATTATAGGTTCCCTTAGTGCCTCAAGCTCCACGAACGCACTCTGAATGCATTCCCATACCTCCTACACTCCGACTTTAGCGCTCCGAACACCTGCAAACACCTGCTAACTTCGATATCCCTTTTCGAACATCTCCGAACAACTTCGCACTCTTTGAAACACTTCAGACGCGTTCGGACGACACCCCTACTCATTATGGATCTTCGGACGTTCTTTACATATTATCCTCATCACATTGAAGCTCGCATCAAACGATTCCGACACACGGACACAAGGCAGCATGACAGTTAGGACGGAACGAGGTGTTTCACGAACATGCGCGAGATATTGGAACAACAGAGGCAGCACCACTTGATACATTGCGTTTGATCTTATTCCTCATGCGTTATTGGACTCATTTACTTATGATTTACCTCTTGTTCTTTGTTTGATGTAGATATGTTTTCCTTGCCTCATGTCTTGCCTCACATTTCTATTCCTCTTTTGGTATTTTCTCTTTAAAACATATATAATCTTGTACTAGATACTGGATTATGGGAAGAACTTGTCTTCACATCTCATTGTATCAGGGCTAAGAGTTCAACTCTACAGCCAACGCTTATTACTCGTCTAGAAGTTCCACAAAATATCTCGAACTTCTTCGAACCTCGTCGCATCTATCGAAACTATCGTCTACCGTCTTATCATTGTCCCCCATCGTCATCTACTTCGTCCGTTATCTATATCCACCCATTGTCTCTCTCATACCGACATGTCATGAACATCAAACTTCTTCAAACTTCTTTGGAACTCGATCATACATCTTTGCACATCTTTCACCACTTCTAAACTACTTCGCACCTATTCTAGCCCTCGTACCATCCATCACACTCGTCACTGGCTACACACGGTGATCGTTAGAACACCTCGCACCCTTCCTCTAACTTGTGTTATACCAGACATAGCCTTTTAGGTCCATTTGTTTGGGTTTCCGGGTCGAGTATCATCATTTTTTAAAATGATGATACTCAACCTGGAAACCCAAACAAAACCCCTAAATGAGTTTGTTTGGTATAACACGAGCCAGAGGAAGGATGCGAGGTGGTCAAATGGCTATCACCAACACCATGGGTAATCGGGTAAAGGTGCGAATGATGTACGAAGGTGGTATGGAGGGTCCGATGTTGTTTTGGACACACTATGAAGGTCCGATGAAGTTCGAAGAATTTCGAAGAATATCGCAAACTGAAGGAGATGTTTAGTGACAAAGATAGGGATGAGGATACACTAAAATGATCGGAATGATGAGACGATTGAGACGAGGGTGACGAGGGATGCAACGATTGAGAGATACGATGGATACGAGGAAGTTAGTGACGCTCTCACAAACTTCAGACTAGGACGAGCGCTAAGTTTAGAGCTGTGCTCCTTAAACTCAAGCGGAAGGGGTGAGGGTTACTACTGCACAATCCTATTGTTCTCCAGTGACTAGTACAGGAATATATACATCCTACAAAAATATACTAAAAGGGGGAATGAAGGTCATGAGACCTGACATGAGGCTATGAAATATATCTACATCAAAATGAAGACAAAGGATAAGGAACCGGAACTAAAGCAAGGATCAGGGGCTCCAACTGAGTCAAAATGGGACTGTCCTATTGTTGTAGTGCTGTGGAACCGGCCAAATGTGTTGTTGTCTCCTAAAATGCCCATATCTCCACATGTATATGTCCGAAACAGCTGTCGAAAGGTTCTAAAACACATTGCATGTTGGTATGAATGATGACAAGAGGAATCCGATCACGATGGTGTGGGTCCGATGTAGTCCGATGAACCTCAAGGTCCGCGAAGTCCCGTTCGAAGCTGCGATCAAACTGCGATAAATGCGAAATAACTTCGGAGGTCTGTAATGAAGTTTGGAGGTTTGCAATGATGATCGGACTGTACATAGGGGTTTGGAGTAGCTTTGCAAAGTGCGAATGAATGGTCCGAAGCACATATTCTGTTGGTATACTGTGAGGCAGCCCTATCACTGTGGCAGCAGGCTGTCGCATCAACAATCCGATCAAACACCCCACTACTCCACTTGGTCCTTAGCAGTTGGTAGTACCGAAAGCAGTGTCTACATGAGGGTTGCATACTCAGGGTAGCAAGGGAAGGCAGTGTCTAGTTTCATTTTATTCATTATATTCCTTTTATATTATTTCAGCTTTATTACTTTCTATTTCTCTGACTTCTATAAAAGCCCATTGTACATACCACAATAAAACAGTTCAGTTCCCCCCCTTTTGACCACAGTTCAGTACTAGTTCAGAGTAAATAGCTCAAAGAAAGCCTTCGACAGTAATACCCATGACTTCGCCCCTTTGTGACTGCTGCAATCCGTGCAGCACCAACATCCTCGTTACAGAATGGTCGACCCGATGACCCAGCTCCGTATTATAACCTGTCGAACTTGATCGCACATCCCCAGCCCTATCGCACTAACTACGCTAATCACCTACACCCCTGAATAGAACTGGTTGCACTTACGCGTCGCACGTCGCGCACCTTCGTTGAAGGGAGTAACTGAGACCCTTTGAGCTAACAACCCCCTCGATCAATCAGTTTGTTGTTTTTCCCCACCAGTGGGAGCGGCAAACAACCATCATCGGTCTTGCCTTCTGTGGTGACAATGGGACCCGGTCGGTCAAATTTGCACAATGGGAATAGTATGTTGTCATTTTCTACGTAGGGCCGCAGTAGTGAGGAATGGAACATTCGATAGATTTTTGTTGCTTCTGGCAGGTGTAGAGTATAAGTGGAGGAATCCGGAAAGGCATTTTTGACCTTGAACAGTCCATCAAACCTCGGCATAAATTTGGCCGCATGTCTGTCCTTAGCCTGCATGTACTCCCTCCACCGATGTGCAGTAGCAAGCAACACACAGTCACTGACGTTGAAAATGGGGTCAGGTGCACGGTTGTAAGAGTATCTCTTACTACTTCACCTGCCACCTTTTCCCTTCTATATTTCTCGCGTTACCTTTCATATATGATCACATAGTAGTCACGTGTCTATTGATTATGATCGTACAATGTAAACTAATACCTTACCTATCTTGGAATCATACGCTCATCTAGTTTACATCGTCACATCCCTTGAGTGTTGGGAGTTTGCACTCTCTTCCACTTTTTTTTAAACTCGATACTGGCCAAAGCGTGGTATTATAGACAAGTAATTCCACGTCACTGGAAAGGGCAACCTCGGAACGCTAGGCGGTGATATAGATCACGACCACCTTTCACAACGGTGATATCATTCCCGCTGGTCCCAAATAGCGATACTACCTTCCCATTTTTTGCGGAGAAGACACCCACGCTGTCACGGACGTCTCGGCGAGAACCCTCAGAAATCCCCAAAAAAGTGGCCATCTGATGCGTTCAGTATCTCCGCTGTGCCAAGGCCTGATGAATTTCTGACGTGTTTGCTCAACATTGCGCCGAGACAACCCGCCTTGACTGAATATATAGTTGGATGCATTATCGAGTATCGTGCCGTTCCTTATTCCTGAACGACTGAACTAGAAGAATTGTCTTGACAAGCTGTCTCGCCAACCATCCTCTCCGACTCCACGAACGACCCGCAGTTGTATTCGCCAACAACGTGCAGATGACGCACATACAAGGGCCGATAACGCGCATACAACTACCGGTAACGCGCATACAACCACTTCTTCACCGCTTACTTCACCGCCCTCGTCCAGCCCTTCTGTCTCTCCTGCCAACCTCGTGAACACAATACCCCCCGCACCGATACTTCGACTGCCACTGCACCGTCATGACACCGACTCAGAAGATGAATACCCAAAACCACCCCAGAACCTCCGCCCCTGCACCTCCATGGCCCCAATAGTTGACCCCTTGTATGCACTTGCTGAAGTACAGCAAAGTTCCCCGAACACTGCTCCAATCCTTTCGCCAGGAAGCTTGATGATCCCGGTCCTATGCACCTTTGAAACAGCCTGTCGTAGGTACTTCGCCAACAAAGAAATTGCCGCGGCCGACCAGGTTGGCAAGATCTTGTATAACTTCGAATCAGCTACTGTGCAATCCTGGGTCCTGGCCGAAGAGGATTGTCTCTCAGCGTTAACCTTCAAGGTTTTCATGACCAAATTCAAGCTCAAATTCCTGGCGCGTTCTTGGGAGGATGAGCTTATTCAGGACCAAATAGCTTTTCAGTCTACGACACCCTTTCTGATCTGGATCAACAAAGTGCGTAACGCCAATGATGAACTACATGCAGCCGGTTCGACATACTACATTGCTCCTATCGACCTTCGCAAGCACCTCATCCCTCGCCTTTCCCCTGCACTCAAACACCTCTACAACAGTAATAACGGAATCCCTCCTGGTGCCAACGTCGGAATGCTTGATGCGATAACTGCTTTGGAGGAATGGCAGGAACGGGTTCACCTTTTAGAGCAAGACCTGGACTCTCGCCAAGCACAATGGGTCGCAGAAGTGAAGAAGGCTAGACCGGGAATGAATACGGCTGCCACAGCCACGCCAGCGAACGCCTCCAATAGCATTGCGTACAACTCGCTAATGACCACCTCGCACAGCAACACCTTCAACTCGCCTCCCCTCCCACACCCGACGGATGAAGAAAAGACTCTACTCTCGATGCATCTCGGCTGTTTCAAATGCCGAACATTCTATGCTGGACACATATCCTGGAACTGCAAGGTGGTGCGATGCACCTTAGAAGCATGCAAAAACATCACCCTGGAGAACGCCGCCAATGCAAAGGCAGCGTTTGAAAAAAGACAGGCTGCCACCATCATCGCTGCGGTTTTCGAAGATAGTGACAATGAAGACTACTTCGAGGACTGCAAAAATCAAGACGAAGGTGATGGGTACGTTCCCCACCCTCTTTCCTTCCCTGAACATCTCAGATGGACGTGCTGCGTCGACGCACCCTTCACATGTGCCCCTACACCTGTGTCTGCACTTATTGACCATGGATCTTCCCCAGTGCTGATTTCTTGTGAACTTGTCGAGAAGCTTGGGCTCGTCCCCAAACTGTTATTCAAACTGCTATCCGTGTCAGGCACCTTCACCAAAGAAAAGAGGAATTCGGACTCTAGAGTGTTACTGTCAAATTACTGTAGATTATATGTGCAATCACCCGATGCTGTATGGAAATCGAAGGCGATCAACGCTGTCATTTGCCCAGGACTACACACAGACCTCATCCTCGGACTCGATTTCTTGGTCAAGAACCGAATCGTTGTGGATGCTAGTCTCCGCACCGTGATTGACAAATCAACAGGCTACGACCTTTTGAATCCACCTGACCCCGCAAAGTACAGAAAGATGCCTTGCAAGTCGCCTTACCAACAGCGGAAGGAACAACGAGAGGTTATCAAGGCAGGACAAGCAGAGTTCAGGAAAGTGAGAACCATGGTACATCAAGAACTGAAAATGCTTTTCAACGAGAATCCAAGACGCTTTGACATGGAAAGATACACCTCAGGTCCAACTTGTGTTATCGCCACAGTACAGACACGGATCTCAGAACTGGCAATGATGGCGGAGTTACTGCACCTTGATGGATCATTCAAAAAGAAATACAAAGACCATTTCCCTACAGATATCCCACACGTTCGTGACCTACCAACAGACGTCTACCACCATATCGAACTCCGGCCAGGCGCACCCATTTCCATCGCACGGGCTTACAGTTGCCCACGAAAATATCGTGCAGGATGGAAGACATTAATTGATCAGCATCTCGCAGCTGGAAGGATTCGCCCATCATCATCGCCATATGCCTCCCCATCGTTCATTATACCGAAAGCGGATTCGACTGTGCTTCCACGCTGGGTGAACAATTACAGGCATCTTAACCATCTGACAATTCCAGACAACTACCCGCTGCCCTGAATTGATGACATTCTGGCTGACTGTGCGAAGGGAAAGATCTGGGGAAAAATTGATATGACAAACTCATTCTTTCAAACGTTAGTACATCCGGATCACATCAAATACACCGCTACTCTCACTCCCTTTGGTCTCTGGGAGTGGGTTGTAATGCCAATGGGCCTAAGGAACTCCCCTGCAACGCATCAACGCCGAGTTACTCTGGCACTCAAAGACCTTATCGGACGAATCTGTCATGTTAACCTAGACGACATCATCATCTGGTCGTCGTCCGTTGAGGAGCACAAGAGAAATGTAGCCACTGTCCTGGAAGCGCTAAAAAAGGCAAATCTGTACTGTTCGCTGAAGAAGTCGATATTGTTCTCAACAGAAATTGATTTCCTGGGGCACCACATCTCGGAGCGAGGAATAGAAGCCGACTGCTCAAAAGTTACGTGAATCCTGAACTGGCCTGCCCCAAGGACCGCTAAACATGTACGCCAGTTTTGGGGCCTCATGCGTTACATTAGCGTGTTCCTGCCTTGCCTCGCGGAACACACCACCGTTCTCACGCCACTCACCAGAAAAGAGTGTAACTCTGTCTTTCCAGAATGGACGAATGCTCACCAGTACACCTTTGATGCAATCAAGCGGCTTGTAGTCAGCAGGGACTGCCTTACGACAATCGATCATGAACACCCAGGTGACAACCAGATATTCGTCACCTGCGATGCAAGCAAACGCTGTACGGGAGCCTTGCTTTCCTTTGGATTGACATGGGAAACAGCACGCCCCGTGGCCTTCGAGAGCCAACAGCTAAATGGGGTGGAATGGAACTACCCTGTTCACGAACAAGAGATGTTATCAATAATACGAGCACTGCGAAAATGGCGCGTGGACCTGCTGGGCAGCCACGTCAACGTATACACTGACCACAAGACACTTCAGAATTTCGATTTACAGAGGGACCTCTCGCAAAGGCAGGCTAGATGGATGGAATACCTGTCCCAGTACGAAGTCACGATAAACTACATCAACGGAGAAAAGAACACAGTTGTGGACGCGTTGTCGCGTCTCCCAGAAACCTCAGAAGAGCGGCCGAGCCCAGTATCGATTGCTTCTATTTTCACCGTCAACTCGGACCCCAGGTTAATCAGGCGTATCAAAAAGGGATACCGAAGGGACTCTTGGTGCATGGGAATGCTGGACGACCTGAAAAGAAATATTATTGATAAGAAACTGGATATTTCATTGAAATACGGACTACTTTTCATTGGATCACGGATGATTATACCGAAGTACAAAAACCTCCATGAGCAACTTTTTCAACTCGCGCATGACAGCCTAGGACATTTCGGGGCAGACAAATCATACTTGGCCCTGCGCAAGGATTTCTACTGGCCAAACATGAGGAAAAACCTTATCCATGGATACATCCCCTCCTGCCCCGACTGCCAACAAAATAAGTCCCTGACTAAGAAACCTGCTGGACCACTGCACCCCCTTCCTATCCCGGATCGACGCTTCGAGTCTGTGGCCATGGATTTCGTTGGACCTCTCCCAGTGGACAAGGGCTTCAACTGCATCATCACCATGACCGACCGCTTAGGTGCTGACATCCAGATCATCCCATGCAAGACGACGATAACTGCAGAGGAGTTTGTGAAATTGTTTTTCAATCATTGGTACTGTGAGAACGGTTGTCCTATGGAAATCATTACAGACTGCGACAAGCTTTTTGTGTCAAAGTTCTGGAAAGGGTTGATGAAACTGACAGGGATCAAACACAAAACGTCCACGGCTTACCACCTGCAAACGGATGGCTCTTCAGAACGCTCAAACAAGACCGTAATTCAAGCACTACGTTTTCACGTCGAACGAAACCAGCGAGGGTGGGTAAAGGCGCTGCCAAAAGTCCGGTTTCACATAATGAATACAGTCAACGTGTCAACAGGCATAACACCTTTCGTACTAAAAACAGGCCAGTCGCCTCGCCTGCTACCGCCACTTATTCGCGGTCCCGCTCAGGAGCCCTCAGACGCTGGAAACAGAGAGGACACCACTCATGCACTGGTAACGAAGTTCGTCAAAAATATGGAAACTACTGCCTTAGCTGCAAGAGACAACCTTCTAGCTGCGAAGATCACACAGGCTCACTTTTCAAACAGAGGGAGGAGCGTGGGACCTGAGTATAAGGTCGGAGATAAGGTCCTGCTGGCCACGGCTCACAGGCGACGAGAATACATGCAAGCCAAAGATGGGAGAGTCGCCAAATTCATGCCTAGATACGACGGCCCTTACGAAATCATGGAAGCGTACCCCGCCGACTCAACCTATCGTTTGCAACTGCCCCCTACGTCAAGAGTTCACCCAACCTTCCACGGATCTCAACTACGTCCTTTCTACCCGAACGACAAAAATGAATACCCGGGACGGGAGAAATCTGCACCCGGCCCAATCGTTACCCCCGAGGGAAACACAGAGTATTTCATCGAAAAGTTGTTGGACTGCTGACCTCGCGGGCAGGGAAAACAATACCTGGTCCAATGGGTGGGATACGGACCAGAACACAATGTCTGGCTGCCACGATCAGAGCTGTTGGAAACAGCTGCATTGGAAGCTTTCAAAAACAGTGGGAAAGACTAGGGATGGATTCAAATTTTCGAGAACATGAGAGGGTGTAAGAGTATCTCTTACTACTTCACCTGCCACCTTTTCCCTTCTATATTTCTCGCGTTACCTTTCATATACGATCACATAGTAGTCACGTGTCTATTGATTATGATCGTACGATGTAAACTAATACCTTACCTATCTTGGAATCATATGCTCATCTAGTTTACATCGTCGCGTCCCTTGAGTGTTGGGAGTTCGCACTCTCTTCCAACGGTCTTTGTTAGCTGGTGTGCCTGATTGATTTTTGCCACTGTCAGGGAATCTTTGGCATCAAGGATGTCTTCTGCCAGTTGAGTAATGATGGTTCATGCCAGGTCTTCACCGTCAGAGGTTGGTATCATTGGTGTGGGCGGTGAGGGAGCGTCAGTCTTGTTCGAGTCATTAGACAGTCCTTGTATCGTTACTTTGTTGATCAAAGGAGGGATTAGTCTTGGTGAATGGGCAGACTTTAGCATGAATGGTGTGAATCCCATTGATGTATTCAGGGTGTTCATGATGTTGAAATGAACTTTGGGCAGGGCTTTTGCCCACCCAGTTTGATTTCATTTGACATGGAATCTGAGAGCCTGTACAACGGTCTTATTAGATTGTTTGGACAATCTGTCGGTTTGTGGATGGTAAGCGGTCGACATCTTGTGCTTAATGCCAGACAATTTCATCAGTGATTTCCAGAATCGTAAGATGAAGAGCTTGTCCCGGTCTGTGATGAGTTCGAGCAGGCAGCCATTTTCACAGAACCACTTGTCAAAGAAGAGAGTGGCAAAATCCTCCACAGTCATGTTGGTATTGCAGGGTGCTAATTGAACATCAGCGCCTAGTTGGTCCGTCATCGTTACAATGGCATTGAAACCATTGTCTTTTGGAAGCAGTCCAATGAAATTGATCGCTACTGATTTGAAACACTTATCAGGGATTGGAAGCGGGTGCAGCGGTGATGGTCGTTTGCTGCTCCCACTGGTGGGGAAAAACAACAAACTGATTGATCGAGGGGGTTGTTAGCTCAAAGGGTCTCGGTTACTCCCTTCAACGGAGGTGCGCGACGTGCGATGCGTAAGTGTGACCAGTTCTATTTGGGGGTGTAGGTGATTAGCGTTGTTAGCGTGATAGGACTGGGGATGTGCGATCAAGTTTGACAGGTTATAATATGGAGCTGGGTCGTCGGGTCGACCGTTCTGTAACGAGGATGTTGGTGCTGCGCAGATCGCAGCAGTCGCAAAAGGGGCAAAGTCGTAATGGGTGATAGTGTCGAAGGCTTTCTTTGAGCTGTTTACTCTGAACTAGTACTGAACTGTGGTCGAAAGGGGGGGAACTGAACTGTTTTATTGTGGTATGTACAATGGGCTTTTATAGAAGTCAGAGAAATAGAAAGTAATAAAGCTGAAATAATATGAAAGGAATATAATGAATAAAATGAAACTAGACACTGCCTTCCCTTGCTACCCTGAGTATGCGACCCTCATGTAGACACTGCTTTCGGTACTACCAACCGCTAAGGACCAAGTGGAGTAGTGGGGCATTTGATCAGATTGTTGATGTGACAGCCCACTGCCACGGACTATGATGCGACCCGGTTGCAAAGTCGCAGAAGGAGGTGGCAGGTGTTGAAGACAGTGAGGCGGGGGATGTTGAAGGAATGTTAAAAGGTTATGATACTGAAATTACTCAATATTGTGTTTTCCGCGGCCAGGTGGTGTAGGGACCCATCATCTCTCCTCTTCACTTGATACCTTGACCGCCCTCGGTCATACCATAGAGAACTGTGGCGACTTTCACACAGCCGCTCACGGGACTTCCAGCAAGTCATGCGACCCCTGCGACCACAGTGAGAACTGTGACCAATTCCGCACCCAGCGCAATCCTTGTTCGAGAAGATACTCGGCTGATGTAGCAGCAGAGGGGGTCGGACTTCGTAAAATGCTCGCCGGTATGTCCGTGCGACCTGTCTCTGGATGTAATAGAGCTGTTCGAGGGGGTGATGGAAAACTGAGCGACAGGTCGGACAAAGATGACAAATGACTATGGGTGGGGTAAATGGGCGTTGCTCTAAGATGTACCAGGACCCCTGGACAGTGAAAATCGGGATCGATAGTATTTGTATCTGCCCAGAAGTCATCTGGGACAGGTAGCTGTGACTGTCTGGGCATAGGTGGAGGAGTCCGTGGTTGCGGAGGAATTATCAAGGCACTGGAAATTGTGCCAAGAGGGGTCAAACTAGGAATGGGCATGGGTGCTGAGGTAGCAATGAGCGTGGATGGCTGATCAGATGGAGTGGAAATAATGGTGAACGTCTGGAGAGATATGTCCAATGAGGAAGGGGAAGGCAGATGATGACGATGACGATGGCAAAGCTGAAAGGGAAAGCAGAAAACGTCCCTGCTTGCTTGACGGTTTAGGAGGATGATTACCGCCAGTGCTATCAGAATGCTAGCTGCTATCATGGCAAAGCCCATGGCCAGAGAGTCGTTGATAGAGTTGTCCATTTGTGGGCGTGATGAGGGGTAGTGTGAACTAAGGAGGGACTTGTCAGAAGGCGGAAGGAGAAATAGGAACACAACCCGTTTTAAATAAAACGTGAAGCAGGTGTGGAAAAACGACATGGAAACGGCAAGGCAGGGTCAAAGTTAGGGACAGTGCCAGTGGCGGACGGAACCAAAAAGGCATTTGAATTGATTAGTCTAGACCCAGGGTGAGCCGTAGTAGGGTCTGAAAGGAGTGTACTGCCAAGCTATGATGCGTTTCTGGAGAATGAGGCCAAGGCCTGCTAGGACCCAACCCAGCAGTCGACAGTAGCAGTAGAGCTGAGGTGAGAGGGATACCGTACAATGAGAGGGAACTGCCAGTGGCAGTGTATTGCCTAAGAGGGAAAAAGCAGGTACTAAACTGGAAATTAAGGTACTGATAAAGATAGTTAGACCAGGGCAGCATTAAAGCTAAGAAGAATGATTGTAAAGTAGCGTCATTGCGACTCATGAATATTATTTGCGACATGTCACTAGGCGATGCGACATGTAATGCAGTCTGCGATTTGCGACCTGGATCGATAAAGTCTTGGCTGGTCAGGTGCGACGCTGTCGCGGATGCAGGGCGATCGTGCCGGGATGGTTGGAAGGTAATTGGATATTGGTCCGACGCCATGTATGGGGTTTTGTATAGTAGGTTCTATGATTGCATTGTGTGGCCACTCGGACCACCGGTTAATTGCATAATCCAGCGAATAAGCGAACTTGAACCGTGAGAATTATGCCTTCTGAAATTTTCTTCATCCTTGCCACTCTCGCATACTCGTCGCTACTATCATCCCCCTTTCCCTTTGACAAAATGCACTCTATCCTTGCGACCACCGTTCTTGCCTCCCTCACCGATCTCCTGAAGTGCCTTCCGGCGCACCCTGCCAAAGCTGCTGATTACGAGGACTGGGGGAAGCACTTTGCGAAGCTTTGGGTGTGTCGCTTGCCTTTCTCATTGCTGAATGACTGGTGGGCTGTTGTTTCTAGGATAAGCTACTCTTCGCCGGTGTCGACGAGACACATGCCAAAGCAAAAGCCCTCCTGAAGGAGGCCTGGGCTTCGTTTGCAAATGTTCAAGAAAGCGACTGGCTCGAATGGGGTGCGATCCTCCTCCCTCACCTCTCTGAAGAAGCGGTCTGTGTCGCGCGCTCCAAGGATTGACAATGCCATCTCGAAGCCTTGATGCAGGCGTTTATGGAGGATGCGATCACCGAGGCAGACTACCTCGTGCAATTGATGGAGATTGAGAAGGAACAGGAGGAGGCGGCAGGGAAGATGGCTGTGGATAGCCCAGTGCCAGCTACAATGGAGTCGGCAAACGAGGATATCACGGAAGGAAAGGATGCGGTGACGCCATCGTGGCCTACTGCTCGAATCAAGTGGAAGATGGTTGGAGACGACGACGAGATGGATCCGGTGGTATCTACGAAGGGAGGGGAAGAGCATGCTGGGGAAGGACTAGAGGTGGGTGCCACAGGGCGTCGTGGCCCTCGGGTCCCAATGATAACTGTTCCGAGGAGGGGCTTGATGAAGCCAATGCGCAAGTTTGTGGATGTGAAGGCGTCGGTGAATAGCTTTCAAATTGCCTACTGTGTCGTGCTAAATATCGGTGTAGTGCGACCACTGCAAAGGTGGCGACAAGGCCAAGGATTGCAAGCCGATAGACGGTCAGCCGAAATGCATGAGGTGCAAGGACCAGAAGAAGGGATGCCTCTGGGACGGGGTGCCGCGGGCTCTTCTGGACGGCCCTGAGGTGAAAGTGAAGGCAAAGGCACTGGCAAAGGTGAAGAGAAAGGCAAAGGCAAAGGCACGCTCTCCATCGGAAGCGGCATCTGTCAAGGAGGGGCCCTCGTCGTGTCCTAGTCGGGCTGTGGCGAAGGGGAAAGGTACGCGCATTATATATCGTCTTTTTCGCTGTGTCTTACTGATCTAGAACCAGTGTACTTTGTAGGTCGAACTCCTGCTCACCTTGAGACGAAGGCGATCATAGACACAGAGCCTCCGAGGAAGAAGATGAGGCTCATTTCAACATCTGAGGCCGCGGACCTTGCGGAGTACGAGGAGCTGGAGGCCGAATGATTGCAGGTCGCTGGGCAGATGTGAATCCTCCAGCGCCAGGACTCCCATCTCTGGGCATGGTTTGAGGAATTGGGAGTGCGGTTGGGATTGGTCGGAGGTAGCGGGGGGGAGTTGGAGGAGGATTTTGAGTGAGGGGAGGGACACTTTCTTGGGACCTTTTTTTGAGGTCTTTACTTTCCCCCCCCTAATCCGAGCGGACTCTGCTCGGACACTCGGACTTTGCTTGGACTCACTCGGACTTTGCTTGGACTTTTGTTGGCTGAGATTTCTGCCAAATTGAGATTCCCAGTCCGAGCTCGTCCTAGTAAAGTCCGAACAA
>QFEU01008555.1:0-19659 GCA_003316345.1 Tricholoma terreum
GGTCATCTCCCCACTGTGGTCCACCTGTGTAGTGTTTTTCATACGAGGTGTGGCCAGTATCCTTCTCGGTGATCTGAATGTAATGATACACATGCGGCATCATGGCGTTGTAAAAATAGATGTTGGCCTTTTCCGTCTCGACCTCGATGGAAGGCAACTCCCAAAGTCGGGGGACGATGCCCATCGCCCACGAACGCTTCATATCGGCATATATCGTGCTAATGACGTCATACCCATCTCGGGTTTTGAATCGCATCGTTGCGTCCATTGAGCTGTCCACGCGGGGATCATGCTCCGTCACTTGTGCCCTGGCAGTGATGATCTCCTCAGGCGCGCCTGCTTTAAGTGCATAACGTGTGAATGACAACACATATGCCAGATCCATCAAGCTCCCTCCGGCAAGATCGTACTGCCAGCGGATGTCACCATCAGGGATCCAAGGAGTACACGTCATCCTTGCATGGGTCGAAATAATCCTGCCGTATTTCCCGCTGTCAAGCATAAGGCGGAAGTAGTGCGCTGCGGGGTGAAACTGCCAGTGGAACGCTTCCATGAGGATCTTGCCAGATTCTTTGGCTTTGGCTACGAGTTTCCTGGCTTCGACAGCGTTGGAGGTGAAAGGCTTCTCAAGAAGGACGTGTTTTCCTGCTTCGAGGGCTCTACTCGCCCAATCGAAGTGAAGTCCGTTGGGAAGGGATATGTAGACGAAGTCGACCTCGGGGTCGGCGAGAAGCCCCTCGTAGGACCCGTACGACGCCTGAAAACCATACTTTGCGGCGATGGATTTGGCAGTCGATGCATTGCGTGAAGCAATGGCATACAACTCAACATCCGGGTGGCTCAAAGCCGGGAAGATAACTGAGACGGGGATAAGTGTTTCATCCTTTGTCTGGTAAATGTTAGTTACGCACTGGCGACGTGGTTGATGTTGGCTGACGAGAGAACACCAAGCTTCAAGGGATTTTCAGATTTCTTTTGGGTAGGGTGAAGCCAAGAGTACGCGCTTTGCTGATAATACGTGATAGATTGCAGTGCGACGGCCATGGTGGTACGGAATATAGTTCCCGCTAGCCCGCCTTAGGTTTTATATCGATATCATGGATGTGTTCATCGGGTTGTTGTGACGTCAGAACTGAGACCACAAAATGGAGCCAAGATAAACAAGTTTTCTCAGCGAACCGAATGACGATCTGATGCATTGTAATGAAGCAGAGGCTCTGTTTTTTGAATGATGCAAGGTATTAGAGGTTTGCTCTAGAGTCCCAACAGCCGGGCCGGATATAGAACCTGGAGTGACGGTGCAGTGGGACCGTAAATTGTTACGAATACGATGTCTCCGAGTCTGAAACGATAAGGCATGAGAAGAGCTAGGGCCAGATACACTGGCAGAACGCGGGGGTCCATTGCGCTTTCGATCTGACGGCACGCATCAAATCTGATTCCCGTTCAGATTGTCTGAGCAACCTATATATGTAGTATGCACCACACTCTAATGATAATGTAGGTAAGGTCACGGAAGTCCGCTACTAGTCATATTGCCTTTCCACCCTTTCAAATTCCACTGGCCATCCCACGACGCCCGCGCCGCCAAGTACAGATAGAATTCCAAGCATTCTCCGGCAGTTTCCAAGGTCGCTAAAAAGGCATCCCAGTTCTCGAACAATGTTTTGAACTGTACGATATGCACGATAGCAAGCCAATCGGATGGTGGCAGCATGCATAACCCACTCCCAACATAGCACTCGGCATGCGTTCCAAAAGCCTTCTCCTTGATCAACTTGCATGTCACTCCTGCACCTGAGCCAGTTGCTTCTGGCACAAGCGCGTTTTGCAGGCATTGCATGGTGTCCAGCATCCATATCTGACCTTCCGCACTCAACTCTCCAACGTCGTCACTGAACTTTTGACAGTATCTTGTGCCATAACCGAGGGGGTAACCAGCTGGCCCGCAATGATAGCGGGGCTCGAGACAGTTGACGTAGAAGGAGCAACTATCGCGGGGTGGGTTCGAGCATTCGGCAAGTACAACATTACTCCTGGTTTCACGAAATGAAAGCCTCTTGTATCGCACTGCAATGCCAACGGACGCGAGGGGTCCGGGCACGCAAACTACTTGGGCGATTGTAGAAAGGATAAGGGTGATGATTGGACGATATCCCTGCCACATGTCATACTAGGTGGTGATTAATACCGATGTCACGTTCTTCGTCTGTCACTTACATAACCATGGCAACCACAACAGCGAAAACAATGGAACTTGGACGTTGATAATACGACATACTACATAGTCTTCGAATAGTGTGCATGGATGAATAACATGGGATATGTTGACTTCCTGCTTTTCTTCCTAAAACCACTGCATCAGTGCATCAGTGCATCAAGCGTCAGTACCTCAGTGTGCAGCGCTCAGCGACGTGCCTTCTTGGTGCTTGGCGTTTCGCACGGCCTTCAACTTGGAAGTTCGTTTCAACAGGACCGAGTAACAAATCGTTCCCATCCTTAAGCTGATGAGGAAGAGGCTATAGCGGTATCAAACACGCATACTGTACCGACCTAAGGCAATCTATGCCCACGTTCGATCGGTTCAATCCTTTTCATTCTGCTTCTTTCTCTCCATTGGCGGCTTACATACTTATGTAGCATTGCATGAAACGTGTTCGGCAGGCCTGGCACCGCACGGACCATAACGAGACTGTTGTCCCACGAATTCAAATTTCCGTACCTTCGGTATGCTTGGCCTTAAGGCTCGAAACGGCATGGTAGTTGTCAAATCTTATCATTTCTGTACCAGGACGGCGCGATTCTTCGGGCGTGCCTCATCTTTCCTTTTCCTTGTTTTCCACAACTCACTTCGCCAGGATTGATGCGACCTCTTGCGATTCTCTCGTTTATCGCTACGCTGCTATCTGGCGTTCTGTCTACTTCATCTGCTCACAATCTTCGGCCACGTGGATACATCACGAACGTCGCTACCGATGCATCTTACGACTACATCATCGTCGGCGGTGGACTGGCAGGATTAGTTCTTGCAAGACGTCTGTCAGCAGATACAGAAACAACCGTTCTTGTACTGGAGGCTGGGGATTCTGGTGATCTTGTTGCTGACCGTATCAGTGAGTTTCTTGTTCTTGGGGCAATGGTCGATATTAAATCAAATTAGATACTCCTGCCGGCGCTTTCTATTCATCACTATTGTACACGTCGTACGATTGGCAGTACAAAACAGTTCCTCAACCGCAGGCTGGAAACAGAATTCTTGACTGCCCTCGGGGCAAAGTGCGTCGTTTTACAAGTGTTGCAAACTTATTCCTTAATCATCACCAGATACTCGGCGGTTCGAGCGCTGTGAACGCGATGTATCTTATTCGGCCGTCAGAAGTCGAGGTCAACGCATGGGCAGGTTTGATGATGGAGGAGGATAAAGACTCAGCCCAAGCATGGGAATGGGAAACGTTCTATAAGTACATGAAGAAGAGCGAAACCTACACCCCACCATCAGCAGACCTCGGAGTTGATTTTAAATGGAGTAGCGAGACTTACGGAACCGAAGGGCCAATGCAAGCATCATATCCTGCGTTGTGCGTATGGTTCTTTTTTGTGTCATGTTGCACAGACTGATTTCAAATATTCCTTGTGAAGTATGGTTTCGCAAGTAGGAAATTGGACGCCTACCTGGGAAAATCTCGGCCTTCCTGCACTGGACAAGCCTAATGGTGGTGTCACCCTCGGAGCATTCGTCTCACCATCCTGGATCAACCCGTCAAATTTGACCCGTTCCTACGCCAAGTCTGCGTATCTTGATCCTGTTCTATACCTGCCCAATCTTTCGGTCCTTGTCAACAGCACGGCCACGCGTATAATCTTTAGGGATGGCTCTGGGGATCTAACTGCGACAGGCGTCGAGTTCGCGGTCGCTGAAAATGGATCGAGGCAGACAGTGTCGGCTAAGAAAGAAGTCATTATCGCTGCGGGTGTCATAGGGAGTCCCCAGATATTAATGTTAAGCGGGATTGGGCCAAAGGACGTCCTTGAGGCTGTCAACATACCAGTTAGGGTGGAGCTGCCCGGCGTTGGGCAACATCTGCAAGACCATTTGGTGAGTATTCTCCGCCCTGTTTTGCAAGATCGATTTATAATCCTTTCTTTGTATGCAGTTGGCATCCGTCGTTTGGAATAGTACCACGGAAACGGCTGGAGATATCCATAATTCAGGATCTGATTTCTCTGTTCGTACAAGTTCTTCCTTTGTCCTACTGGAGGCTCATACGCTCGACTTGATTGTAGCGAACGCCCCAATTCCTCTCCTTCATCAATGATGCCACTGCTTGGGTCAACATGACACGACTTTTCGGCTCTGATCAAGCTTCTTCGTTGCAGACATCTATTGCCAACGCCATGACTTCTTCCTCCGAGAATTTGGTGCCCAGCCAATATTCCGAAGTGGTTGAGGGGTACAAGGCAGTGTACAATGTTATTGCAAACAAAATTCTAACGAGCGATGTCGCGGTTGTCGAACTTTTATTATCTACTAATTCGCCGGGGACAGTTTCTGTACAAGCCGCGATCCAACACCCCTTCAGGTACATATTTCGTTTCAACGTCCATTGCTTTTCTACCCAACTCATGATGGCCGTAGTCAAGGGCGTGTCTACATCAATAGTTCATCCCCATTCGACCCTCCCGTTATCGATCCCAATTATTTATCTCACTCAGCAGGTAGACAAATGCAGTTGCGAGGTCTGAGCCGACGGTGGCATGTTACTAACGTGCCATATAATTTTGACTAGATCTCACCGTGCTACGCGAAGGAATCAAGCTTGTGCGAATGCTTGGCCAGACCCCACCGCTCAACAACAGCTTAGGTCCCGAAATCTCGCCTGGCGCAGCAGTGACAACCGACGATCAGATACAGTCTTGGCTCATCAATGGAGCCAGTACTCAATATCACCCTATCGGGACATGCGCGATGTTACCAAAAAGTCAGAGTGGTGTGGTTAATGCCCAATTGCGGGTATACGGGACGTGTACGTCGAAATTTTACGCCACTTTTGACTTATTCCGGCCCATCTGATCTTTTTAACGTTGCAGCTAATGTTCGCGTCGTTGATTCTTCAGTATTCCCATTTGAGTTTGGTGGCCATGTACGTCATAATCTTGCTCGAAACTCCAACTTGTGTCTTTGCTCACATGTGCTGGAAGGTCGGAGGATCTACATATGGTCTTGCAGAACAAGCGTCCGATCTAATTTTGCGTACAAGTGCAGCGTCCACCCTGACGAACTCGTTTTTGGACTCTGGATGGTTATCTATCTATTTTTCGATACTTCTTGCAGGACACCTTGTTTTATAGACAATGTACATCGAGGATCGTCTCCCAGTTGTATGTTGCACTTCGATCATTACTTCTTGCAGGACACTTTGTTTTATAGACAATTTACATCGAGGACCGTCCCCCAGTTGTATGTTGGACTTCGATCATACTTTTACGCAAATGACACTAGTTTTAACTTTTGCATGTGAAGAAGAGCTCTGATCATCTATTGGCGATGACGAGGATGTACTTGCGCACATGAACTGTGTTTACACAGAGATCCCAATATCTTTCCATCGTTCCCGTCCTCTTACTCTGGACGTTTGCACTGTTTTTTTTTTCACAACTCTTCCGGTCGCAAGAAGGCGGGTTTCTATTTGGTAGAGCCTGTAGTGTACAGGTTGGCCTATGTGGGCAATGAGATGGCTATCTGATGACAGTCGTCCTGTGCGTGCTGCATGTCCGAGTCATTTGGTCCGACAGAAACAACAAGACAACAGCCCCTAGCAGCTTTCTCACCGCCCATCGCCGGTTCTTTTGTGATTATGGTATAGGCAAGGACCCTCCATGAAAGGTAAACGATTCACGCGCAGCACAAGCTTATAGAGTATTTACCTAAACACAGTCATTTCGAAGTCCCTTCCTGACACAGATATTGGAGTGACGCTTCCGTCTGTCTTCTAGGCAAGTCTTCAGCAATTCAACGCACGTTCCATCATCCCCAGTTTCATCAAATTTCCATCCCTCAATTGCGAGCCCCCACATCGACGGTATATTCAATGGAATCCGTCGTTTGTTCTGCGCCGGTGCATCAGGAGAGAAGGCTTGGAGGAAATCCAGGCCAGAACGACCGGCAACCCTGAGCCTTTTCAACTTTGCCGCCGCCAAGCTGGTGAAGAGTCGTCAAGTCCTGGATGGTAAAGGTGTAGCGATTCCAGGTTTTTCAGGGGGATTGACATCCAGAGCGACTAAATAATACCTTTCCAGGACTTTTCGAAAGCAGTTCCCGGATGCTGTGGTCCCAATAACCGCAGAGTGAGGTTCGGCTTCTCCATTCTTTGGCGACTGTAAACATGCACACCAGGGAGGTTGTGTGTCTTTAAATTGATGGAAAACGTGCCGTAAGGCATCGACCTGACCGAGATGCGCTAAGGGCTTTGCAGAAGCCACGCAGGGGTGGAGGATAGGCAGAAAGATCTGCCTCAGTCGCAGGTTCCCATCTGACGATGCAGGAGACAATGACGGATGTGGTCGGCGGGTAACTGAGCTGATTCAATAGGAATTCACCCACAGGAGTGTTGGAATGAATCCGTAGATGCGTGAGATGGGGAAGCGAGATTGTGGACTCAGGGCCAGTCTCGAGAGCAGCACCTAGGGAACTCTCCCTAAGGAGGATATCATGTAGATGAAGAGTTTGAAGGTTGGGCATGCTGCTAAGGGCAGCAATGATTTGACCCATCGACGGTCTTGCCGTGAGAAGACGCTGAGGGGTGAAGTTTAATTGCAACAACGTCAGTGGGTGTACTAAGATTGGCGCGTCCAGAGCCGGCATACAGTTACGAAGTACAAGCTTTCGTAAACGGGGAGAGAAGAGACGCCGAGGCAGCATGCGAATCGAGGTAAATGTGCGGACCGTTTTTGGGGTGACAAAACGACAGACAACAATGCGCCCCTTTCTTTCTCAGTACCCGTGGCGGTCTTTTGGTGACTGCAAGGACCCTCATGAAAGGTAAGTGATTCACGCACAGCACCAGCTTACTTATAGGAATCTAAAACGTAAACACATGTGCAGTCATTCCGAAGTCCCTTCTTGACACCGATATTGGAGTGTCCGCTTTCAGCAGCACTACGGTTGTGGAGGCAGCTTACAAGAGGATAGACGAGGAGATAGAAGTATTAGAAGCAGCCATCAGAGCATGGAAAGGGCGTCGTAACACGCTAAGCATCACTGCGCGACTGCCCCCCGAGATACTTGTCACAATCTTCAAATTTGTGGTGTCCAACCCTTACCCTGTTTATCCTCCAGTTAAAACGTTGGGATGGGTAAATGTAACATATGTATGCGCACTCTGGCGACGCGTTGCCTTGGAATGTCCTAGCCTCTGGACGACCATTCCCTTTACACATCCTCGGTGGGCTGAAGAAATGTTGGCGCGTTCGAAGATGGCACCTTTGACCGTGGTTGCCGATGTCAGCAAGCGCAACCCTCGACGTTTGGAAGTGGTCCGGGCTGCGTTAACCAGGATCGGCCAAATCCGGGAACTCGCCATTGCAGAGGGTGGAGACCAGGAGAATAACCTGGCGGAGTTTGTCGACCCCGCTCCTGTTCTTGAAAGTCTTTCGATGTCCTACTTTAATCATGGCAAGGTTCGCACGCTGCCTCAGCGTCTCTTCTCTGGAGAAGCTCCTCGTCTGCGAAAGCTTGTACTTCGTAACTGTACGCTGGCTTGGGACGCTCCAATCCTACACCTACTGACGTCGTTCCATTTGAACTCCATTTCTCTCATGGCCAGACCGTCGATGAATCAGATCATTGCTGCCCTTAGCGGCATGCCTAACCTTCAAACTCTTGAGCTCCGTCATATCCTCCCTATTGAGAGTTCCCTGGGTCCTACTCTCGAGACCGGCTCTGAGTCCATGATCTCGCTTCCCCATCTCACGCATCTACGGATTGATTCCGACACTCCTGCGGGTGAATTGCTATTGAATCAGCTCAGTTACCCGCCGTCCGCATCTGTCATTGTCTCCTGCAGCGTCAGATGGGAACCTGCGACTGGGACAGATCTTTCTTCCTATCTTCCACTTCCACCCCTACGTGGCTTCTGCAAAGCCCTTGGCGCATCCCAATCGGTTCGATGCCTTACGGCACATTTTTCATCATACAAATCCGTCAATTTAATGACACGCAACCTCCCTGGCACATGTTTACAGCCACCGACGAATGCAGAAGTGAACATCACTCTGCTGTTATCGGGATCATATCGTTTGGGAACCATTGCCGACAAGTGCTGGACAGCCATACTTCAGTCTCTCTGGACGTCGATCCCATTGAAAAACCTGGAATCGCTACACCTTGACCATCCAGCACTTCACGACTATTCATACATCTTCACCAGCTTGGCGGCGACGAAGTTGAAAAGGCTCAGGGTTATCGGTGGTCCTGGCCTTGGTTTTCTCCGAACCTTGTCTCCTGATGTGCCAGCGCGAAACAAACGACCGATTCCGCTGAAAATACCATCACTGTGCGAGTTCGCAATTCAGGGATGGAACTTTGATGAAACCCGGGGCAGTGGATCGTGCGTTGAATTGCTAGAGGCTTGCCTAGAAGACAGACGGAAGCGTCGGACCGCAATCAGCGAGCTTTTCCTGATCGATTGCCGTCATGTTCGAGAAGAAGATGTCGGAAGACTGGGCAAAATGGTGAAGACAGTGACTTGGGATGGACAAGAAATTTTCTCTGAGGACGAAGAGGACGAAGAGGATGAACCCGAGTGCCGTTGTGGGGATTGTGGTGGTTACGATTCAGCCTATGACTACAACGCGTACTAAAATTTGGACTTGTAGACCACTTAGGTAAAGTATAATAAATTCACTACTGCTCACTAATTTTACACCAGTTTTATGAGAACGCTCGATCGAACTTCGAGCATGATGCCCAGTCAGGCTACTCACGACAGGCTGGCTGACGCATCAGAGAAATACTTAGACTTTGTTGTCGTAGGACACGGCTGGCGCCCCCCATAACCTACCCTCCGGACTCTGTTCTGAATGGTGCACCTCATGAGGTAGGCCAGAGACATTATACCTGTGCTGTCCATTCGCACAAAACAAGTGGTAAAAGTAACAGGGACACGTATGATAAAGTAAAGTCCAAGACGTCGTACAAAGAGACAATCTAATAAAGGTCAAGTCTAAACAAACGAAATGAGACGATCTTCGAGTCTACGGCAGAGAACTTCGTCAGGGACAAAAGGTCCGCCGAAATAGACAGGCTGTGTAATGATGGCCTCATCACCACCTCCACTGCCACGATACATTTCAGCAAAGACGTCCGCTGCACCGCTTGCATGGAACATTCGGGTAACCGCAAGCTTGAGGTTGCAGAATCGAGGGTCAGGTCCATCGATGTTGGGGCCATGATCGCCCTTGTTGAAGAATAACTCATTCTCATCCTTTGGGTGTATAATCGGGGGGACACTATCAGTCACTGCGGTAAAAGTATCTAACCTATTGCCATTGGAATTCAGAATTCGAATATTGGCCAATGGAACCATGGAAGTGGTCACCTGCCCATCAGCAGCAATGCCCCATGCGAGGTGATCCATTTTATCATGGGCATCAGACTGGAGGTTGAATGTATTGTGTGGGTGGTTAGAATAGTCTGGGCGCTGATCGTATTCCCGGTGAATGATTCTATCATGCAAAGTGACAATTGCTATACCCCCGAGGGAGATAAATGACGGAGCAGTGACTGGCAATGTTGGACAGGAGCATACATTGTCACGCAACGTGAAAGGGAGAATGTGTGCACAGCGAGGGTTAAGGCGGTAGGCTTGTAGACCGATGGGATATTCGGTCAGCGCACATTCGTATCCTTCGCGATAATATATCTGTGAACAGACCGGTGAAGTGAGTGAAAATATATCGGTGTCAACAATGAAATATGTGACGTACGACGGTTTTGAGCGCAGATTGACTCCTATTAATAACAGCCTTCAAATCGAGTAACTCTCTGATGTGGGCCAAGGACTTGATTATATTGAGCGTTAAAGAAGGAGACAATTGTGGCGTCTTTTGGCCGCCCGGATTTCGAACTGTGGGGTTACACAATGATTGCCGAATCAATCTCGTTGCATAAAATAAGACAAACCCCCCCAATTATGATTTAGATAATTAATAGCGAGACCGAGGGCCGGCTTGAGCTGTATGCCAGTGGAAAGTTGTTCCCCAGCAAGATCCTGTAAAGCGGCTACAAGTTTCCGCCCACCGGGCAGCATCAAACTCAGCCTCGCCAGCCTATAGCAGCGACGTGACTATTACTCCGTCAGTCAAGGACGAGTACTTAGATATGACTAGATCATTACCTAGAAGATTTAGTTGTGGCACCTTTTGAAACTCATGCAAAAATTCTATCGTTAGACTTTCTTAAGGAGGCGAAAACATAATAATGCTGTGGATGAGTTTGGTGGCATCGACATTGAAACTTCGAGTGCTGCCAGTGCCAGTGGGCGCCGAGTCTACCAGCCACTCCAAAAGGAACGTCTGATGTCTTGGCAGCATCACAGAGCTTCAGAAGGTATGGGGTGTCATTGGGCATACAAGGGCATGACGATGGTCCATTCGACGAAATGGGACTGGGAGGCTTACTAGTAAGCAAAGTTTGAACGATATATCCCTAGGGCATAGCGGTGTTGTGTTGTGAAACGAGAAAAGTAAATTCTTGCGGGTCAATGATAGTAGTACGCTACTTGACCTACATGTCCCACATTTAGTAACCATGATTACAAACCCCACAAGGGTAGAATCCGTCCTCGTCCTCGTCATCCTCTTCGTCCTCTTCGTCTTCGGTGAAATTTTCATGTCCATCCCAAGTCACTTTCTTCACGATTTGGCCAAGTGCCTTAACATGTTCATTCTCAATATGACGGCAATCAATTAGGGAAAGCTCGCTGATTGCGGCCCGACGCTTCCGTCTGTCTTCGAGACAAGTCTTCAACAATTCGACGCATGTTCCACTGTCCCCAATTTCATCAAATATCCACCCCTCGATTGCGAGCTCGCGCAGCGACGGTATTTTCAAGGGAATCGGTCGTTTGTTTCGCGCCGGCGCATCAGGAGACAAGGTTCGGAGAAAACCAAGGCCAGAACGACCGGTAACCCTGAGCCTTTTCAACTTCGTCGCCGCCAAGCTGGTGAAGATGTATGAATGGTCGTAAAGTGCTGGATGGTCAAGGTGTAGCGATTCCAGGTCCTTCAGGGGGATTGACGTCCAGAGAGACTGAAGAATGCCTTTCCAGGACTTGTCGGCAGCAATTCCCGAAGTTTGTAGTCCCAATAAATGCAGAGTGATGTTCACGTCTGCATTCGTTGGTGGCTGTAAACATGTGCCCGGGAGGTGGTTTGTCGTTAGATTGATGGATCTGCTGCATGGTGGAAAACGTGCCGTAAGGCATCGAACCGATTGGGACGCGCCAAGGGCTTTTGGCTACGATTTATGCAGTGACTTTGAAGTATACCAAGTGTGGGACTCGTTGACCACTTATAAGTAGAGCATATACTGGCAATCATATGGGGCATTATGTCCGAGTCACGGTGCAGTCATCCACGATCTCTATCGACGGGTGCCTCTGGCAAGAGGGCTCCAGCGGCATGATAGTGTATACAGCACCAGCTATGTTTATAGATTCAGTGGAAGTTTAGTCACACTGGCTGCCTAGTAATTGGTCCAACTTCAAGCGTGCAGGGCAACCCGGTTCATGACGCAGAACATTGCATGTTCATACATAGAACAGGTGGCGAAAGTTGCCAATCAGGAAATCAGTTGGTGATGACAAATCACCAGCAGAGAGGCCTCGCCGGCACGTGATGTGTTCCTTTTCAAATTTCAGCTGTTTCTGCATCGTATGGACTCGGAGTTTCTCAAAGTTTCGCGGCAAGGTTTTACCTCTATCAGAGGTATCTGAGCTAATGTGTTTTTTAGGGACAGACAAGGGGCGAAGCCACGATATCTCCAGGTGCTGCTTCAAGTTGCGATCCTACCAGTAAATGTGTCGCAAGTCCTTGTGGAGCTCAAAGAAACCTTTACGCAGAAATCATCTGAATACGACTTTCGTCGTCGATCATGCCCTCCTCGCCGACAAACACAGTTCCCCGATCGTTTTGGACAACTAAGGAACCGTCGATCGTTGAATGTCATCTCCGCGGCAGATTCCATGTCAGCCTCCGATCTACAAAAGCTTGTCGATCCTCATCTAGCTCCTTCAATTTGAACCACATTTACGCTTGACTTTATCATATTTCTGAATGGGTGCTTTAACCCAATCATCAATTGGCTACGACAACTTTATACTACCTGCGTGCTGTGTCCTTGCGCGCACGGTATACAATCATCTTTTGAAAGCGGACAACTTGCTCTTCCCCCCGAGTCAACCCGTCCTGCACATCGCCCATGCTACTGTTCCTCTTGCGCCCTCTAAAGTCATCCTCGACGTGGCTTTCACCCCGACTACGCTGTCTACCTCCGTCGCTGTTGTCGTTTGCGTATGCCTGGTTCTGCTCGCGGGTGCCCTTTCCCTCATACGTTGGTCCTACAAGTCTGCGGCCATCTCAAAGGGACCTTCTCGCCAAGCGATTGCCTCGCCCAGCCTCCATTCACCATCAGCCCATGAGCTTCAGAACCCCCCGAACGATGAGGCTGACATGGACGACTCGGATTACACTCCCAGCGAAGGAGAGGACGATGAAGCTGACGGCGACGGCGACGATTATCCTGGCTATGACATGGACGATGAGCTTGACGGGCTCGAGGAGGAAGAAGTCGAAGATTCGCTCTCGCCCTCCGAGGATCCTCCCCCACCCCCTGATCCGCCCAGCCAAACGGACGCCACCGATCCAGACCCAAAGCCAAAGGAGGTGCCCTGGTGGTATCTTATCCTCTTGGCGATGTTCACCGTCACCGGCTTCTCCCTCGTTAAATCGGCATCCCTCCGTTTCCGACGTACGTTGCGCAGGATCAAGATCTATCCTGGGAGTTCTCTATTCCACCTGTATATCTACGTCGAGGATCCGACATGTAGGGGTTTGGTGCGTACGACAGCGATCTCGTCGTTGGCGGGTGCTAGTGGGCTTGTTGTTCCCTTCCATGCCGGGGACCTCGGGATCGTTAAGCGGACAGTCGACCTGGACAGCGCAATCGTGTTGGATGTTCTTTTGCTACCGCCGATGTTGAAGATCGTCGTCGCTCTAGCACTCTTGCTCGCGGGCATCGTCATTGACATCTGTTGGCGAGAAAGGGTTGGGAATGACAGTGAATTGGTAACATCACCTTCATTATCAATTGTCCTCTTTTTCTCATCTTTCATTACTTTTTAGGAGCTTCTCGCAGACGGGAATACGGGCGACGTCCCAGGGATCGAAGAGGTCTATATGGTAAGACCATTTGCTTATCAACATCTTATCTCATCACTCATCTACAACTTTGCTAGCATGCGGACGTGGTGAAAGGATCAGCCGTTCCTGTATCAGACCTTCCAGGACGCATATCGGTCACATTGGTAATTCTCAGCTCATTTCCACCACCTTTTTTACTTATGTACACATTATTCTTCTAGGTCCAGGAAGCGCAGGATGATTTCACGGACGTCATCCTCTTCCTCTTCCTTCTCCGCCTCATCCTCCTTCTCTATCTCCAAGCGACTGTTGGCTCTCGACTAGCTAAACCTCGGATCCGCTGTGCTCCGGCCAGTTTTGTCGTCGACGCCCCGGTATCCAACACCATACAGTCACTCACGCCTGATTTTGACGATCACGAGGTCGAGATCGTGCTTTTGCCACCTGTCACTGCAACCGAGGCCAACGACGATTTATCGATATTCCTCGTTGGCAATCCCATCCCATCCATCTATGAAGACATCAACTCTGGCGAGGAGGATGTCGTTTCAAGCGCCTTCTCGTTCTGCCTCAGCATTCCCTCAGTCACACAGGAAGACAGGATAGATGATCAAGTCAGAGTCATATCCGAACTTGATCTCTCCATCATTCCTCATCTGGCGCTGTCCTGCCCCGAGTTGGAGGTGTTCGACAGCGCGGGGATGTCCATCTTGCAGGGCAGCACTGGCTCGTTCATCGAAGAGGTTCTGGAGGAGGAACCTGGGGATACATCTTTTGTCTTGGAAGACCCCATTCCAGTCAAGGATGAGGCGCAGACCTCACCGTCCGTCATCAGCACCGCTCTCACAGTGTGGCGAGGCGAATGCATCGTCTCTCGTACACCCCGCCGAATTCTCCCCTTAACCTATGCTGGCACTCCTGCCATGTCGAGCGTCCGCAGTCCAGGTCTTCCACTCCTCCCTAAGCGAGTTTTGGAGCTCCGGGGCATCCGACCTTCATCCCCTCTTCCGATAGCGATCATGGACTCCAACCCTAAGCAAGTCCGGAGGTCGTGCCATTCTTTCAACACCACAGCGGCCTCTCCGTTCCGCTCGATGGACCAAGCTTCTGTAGCCTTTTCCGATTCGTCTCAATCGGATTCGGTCTCAGTCGTTTCTGACGATCTGCCGTCTTTCGTGGGAGAAGTGGAACAGCCAACTTTAGTGGAGGAGGATAGTGGCGTAATGGGCAAGGCAAATATAGCGCCCAAGCTAAGTGAGGTGGAAGAGGTAGTGGTGGATTGTGATAATGTTGCACCGGACGTAATGGAGTTGGAGCTCGAGGAGAGGCAGAAGAAGGAAGGGTCTGAAGGAGCAATGGGCTGTCCAAGGGTTGATGAAAAGGCGGACGTCGTGGTGATAGGGGATGAAGAACATTTGTTTGTGGATGAAAAGGTGGTTCTTGCGGTCGATGAGAAGTCTGTCGAGGCAATACAAACCTCGACGCTTGCTCCCGCTCCATCATATTCCGAGGAAGATGACGACGAAAAAGAATCTATCTCTGCGCTTGCCAAAGAAGACGACGAACACGGGGAGCTCATTGACTTTGTGGACGGAGCGGGTGTCTACCGGTATTTCATGCCCCACCTCGCCCTCTATCAATCGTTGTCACCCGTAACAATTGCAGGCCCTGCTGTCCCCACTCCCCCTCCCTCCCTCGTTTACTGCCCTTGCTGTCCCGACATGGAATTGGAGTGGGATGAGCTATCAATGGTGGACGACGCGTTGGCCGAGTTGCGTTGCTTTGAGCTCCCCTACGGGATCTCCGAACAGCATTTCGACTTAGCGGCCATAGATGACGTAGAGGACCTGAAGGATGATGGTGTAGATCTGAGGATGTGGGGTGTCGGGTTCGTCATCATTGAGGACGAGGAAGGAGAGGAAGAGGATGTGAAGTGCCAGCTGCTGGACGGGACTTATGAGGAGGAGGACGCAATATGGATGAAGGATAGTGTGGACGACGACGACGACGATGAGGAGGAGGAAGTCGAGATGGAACTGCTTGCAGGGCTTTTCGACGAGTCAGTGAATGACCAGGATACCGGCGACGAGACTCTCGACCTCTCAGAAATCCTAATGGACTTTTATGGTCCTGATGGCTCCAAGGCAGAGCTCCTCATCAACGTGACCCCTCCCGACTTCGACGCCGCCGACATCTTCGATGTCTTTGACGATTTTCTCCCTGTGTGGGAGGATGTGTTCAGATCTACACCCACAACACAACCTAGCACCCTCGCAGAAGACCTATGTGTACCTTTACTTCTACCCGTCCCCTCTTTGGACCAAGATTCGCCTTTGGATGCCCCCCGTCAATGCGACCTCTCTTCTTCCGGTCAAAAGATTGCCACCACCCCCGTTCTGGGTGGGGCTCCGCCTCTCATCATTCTAGATCCTATTCATTGTGGCGCCCCTACTTCTGATCCCGACATTCAGGTTGGCATCTCTAGTCCGACTGTTGCCGCCGACGACCCCGCCCCACAAGAGTCCAATTCCGAACCCTCCGCAACGCCCATCTCCAAAGAAAGGTCGACACCCGAACATGCTGTCCTCAACACCTCTATGAATAGCTTATCGTTGCTCACAGTGGTCGAGGCCAAGCGTGGGGACGGACCTGCCAGTAGGATTCATCATAAGGACATCCAAACCGGGATAGCGGGGGATGTCGATGGGGTGGCCGAACTCTGTGGGCGTGAAACCAGCATAGAACACGTTGATGCGGATCATGGAAGTGAGAAGACATGGCCATGGTGCCGTGTTGCGGCAGAACTCCAGCATCTCCAGAGCAAGGTATGATATCGTTGTCCGTCTGTCTGCATATCTCTTATGCGAACGCTTTGATATCAGGAGGATTTGCATCGATGGCAGCTTCGACCGATCAAACCGACTCTCAGCCTAGCGACGTCTGAACTGGAGAACGAGTTACAGCGAATGCGAGCAAGGCTCCGTCCTCCACTAAACATGACGCCACAAGAGAAGCGAGTCCGACAGATTTGGAGTATGCAGGGAACGGAGAAGGGACGGGTGTTGAAGGAGCAACACTCGCGCAAAGCTGCGGAGCCTGAAAGAGTTTAAGCAAGCTGTTGGTTTTATCTATTTTCTTATACATTTTTTGCTTGTGATATATCATTTACGTGTTCGGCGAAAAAGGCTATGATCGTTAACTCAGTCGCAATCAGATTCGAACGTAGCCTTTCATGATCATTTATCCTAGGATACAAACTCCTGGTTCGCCATCCTAATGCAACTCCATCTCCAACAGAGCAACTCCCATGCAGAACCGAAAACAAACCTACAAGCTTCCCCCGACAGCATATCCAGGAATCCAATTGCCATTCCACACTTTCAAAATCAAGCTACTCCTCGCCAAATCCTCCAATAGACCTCCACTAATCTGAGGTTGTAACCACCAAGGCAACGAATACGCAAACCAAAGTTGCACCCACACATACCCGAGAATGCGCAACGCCTGTGAATCTGTGAATCCAAGACGCTTGCCTTGAGCAATGACGAAATCCTCGAATGTGATGAAGAGGGCTTGGGAAACGAAAAACTCGAGAGCGCCTCCGTGTTGGTTGAGCATCATGTAGTCATTAGCACGATGGATCCAAGCAGACATGAAGAAGGAAACGTAAAGTAGAGTATAAGATGATAGATGGCTTCCTTTGGGTATCGAAAAATATTCTCGGAGCTTGTACCCTGGGGATGTCAGAACCTGAACAGATGATAAGCAGTAAGTACACTGTTTTGCCATTTGGAACGTACTCGACGAATTAATTGATGCCAAGTTTGACTAATTTGGACATGTAAGTCAAGGTTTGGCTAGGAACTTCGAAGGGAAGATGTTTACCTCCATAGCCTTCTGACCGTGTATGCTTCCTTGTAGCTTCCAAACAATGGCCTCCACTGAGCGATATCAGGCCAAACTCCCAAACCAACCATGACAGCTGACAGTAGGCAGTGGCTGATACTTAATGCCGCATTCCCAGGAATGACCCATGCCCAGACGTTGAGACACTTCCGGAAAACCGGTTGCTCGGAAAGTGGAGGTCCACCCATCAGGAGAGCAGGCGTATTCTGCGCATATATTGCACAGACGTCCCACATGAGATAGTATACCGCAATCGTGTAAAGCTGGTTTGCGATAAATGTGAGTCGTGACGTGTTTTCGGTGAAGGGGGCTGGAGGGAGTTTTGACGGTTCATGCGACCACCCAATTCCCCGTGGACTAGACAACAGGTCAAGCGCCCATTTGACTTTCTGCCAGATACTTGGGAACGATGCAGAAGGTGCTGTTTGACCAAGGCGGAAGAGCTGGGTCTGTGGTTCAGTGAGGATAATGAAATCGAAAGCGGTCGCGACGTAAGGCGTTATTGCGGAGGCGATAGACACGTCCGTTATTACATCGCCTGTGGTGGTATAGAACAGCAGATAGTGTGCTATACCCAGCACGAGAAGAAACAAGCTTGGGCGATACCATGTTGGTTGGATGACTAATGAGACTACGATGATCAGGATAACGAGAGAGAATAATGCTCCCGAGAAGGGTTTTCGCTCCTCCATTTGCCCAGTTCGTTGTACTATCATGTACTGGTAGTTTATTTCATTTTCAAACCCACTTTCTACAGTTCGGTTCCAGATTTGATCGGAGACGACATCTGTTGGACATCTGGCAGATAGGAGCCGCTATCAGAGAAATGGATCGTGGCTAAGCGAGTTAGCCGAATGATCTGTGTACCGTCTGTACCAACACCCAATTCACTGATCGGCGTGCGGTCCGTATAATTAGCGCAATTTTATCCATCAGTAAATCCGAGATCCGGCCGGGCGGCCAGGGACAGGTAGGATAGGTTTACTATGGTGCACTGGCAGTGCACTTAGCTACCACTACTTTTGTGCAACAATTTTCACCTACTCAAAAATAATCTGATTATCTATTCCTCTTGTAGAAATGCTCGTATTGGTGGTAGGGACAATCCCTCTAGAGGGATTCTTGATTGGGTCAAAACTGGGCAAGAAAATATTTTCACCTCAGTCTGATTTCGTGCAAGAGGTATACAATGTTTGATATGCCAATCCATGGCACATGTTGAGGCTTCTGGTATATGTCTATGTGATGTGTACTTTGCAGTACTTATCACTCCCCCACCTAATCCTATAGGACTCTGCCTATTCCGTGTGGACTCCGTGTGGACTCCTTGTAGGATGATATTATGTCAAATACCACTACAAGGACTCCATACAGACTCCATAAAACTCCACATGGACTCCTTGTCCATTTTTTTTTTCAGTTATCATCTGTGTCAGTACTTTACTATCCCCAACCTAGTCCAAACGGAGTCTGAGTGGCATCCAAGCTCGAATGAACTTAGTGAAACTTGACAAGTTACCATAAAAGTTTTGTCAAGGGCAAGGATTGAACTTGCAACCTCATGATTATTAAGTAACAACCAACACACAATAATCCAACTAAGCCATTTTGGCTTACATTAGTAGCATTAAAATGTATATTTATTGTCTATTTACAAATTACATTGTAACAAAAAAAATCAAACTAAACTACCCCTCTTGCAAAGTGTTAGGATGAGTAGGGAAGGATGTGGACAGAAAGCAAGAGAGTTGTCTTAATATTCTCCTATACGACCATGTAATACATGTCACGTATATAATCTAATCTAATCTGATCAGACCGGGGTCGGAATGCCTATCCCAACACTCCCCCTCAAGCTGAGGGCGGTCTGAGTAGTCTGATTAATGTCGTCTGGGTGCGTTAAAACCTCTGTGGGGGAAAAACCCAAAGGGAAAAAATACCACCTCACGTTTAGGACAAAAAGCTACCGGGTTATCTCTTTGACTGCATCCCCATCTCTCCCCTATGCTGCATGTGTTTGGGCTTTGGTAAAGCCTTTGTCAAGACGTCAGCTGTCTGTTCGGGATCGCGACAGTTTGTAATATCGAGTGACTTGTTGCTCACAAGTTCCCGGATCCAGTGGTAGCGTAAACTGATGTGTTTTGAATGATTATGGAATTGGGGGTTGTGAGTTAGAATAACTGACCCCTCATTGTCCCCTTTGATAACCGTCGGTGCCTTTTGAGGGAATCCGAGTTCTTCATATAAGCCTCGAAGCCAACATGCTTCGCATCCAGCCTCTGAGAGTGCGATATATTCTGCCTCGGTGGTGGATAACGCGATGATGGTTTGCTT
>QFEU01008561.1:0-17611 GCA_003316345.1 Tricholoma terreum
CCAACTACTGAGCTAGTCAATTACATCATGCTGGTGTCTATTCCCTCCGATCGGCAACTCGAACGCGGTATGTCTCTCTCCCTCTCCATGGCTTTCTCCGTCCTGACCTTCCCCACTTAGATTGCTGACGGCAAAATGACAACAAAAAGCTCAAGTCTTTACGTCTACTATAGCCCATGCAAATCTCGAACGACCACTCCTGGCCACTCAGACAATGAAGATGGAGCTCGAAACAAAGCTCCTTCCTGCCATTCTTACATCTCTTCTCTCAGGTGGAATCGCCTCATTCATAACCTTTGTTATTGGCCAGGCCTTTGAAGCATTCGCAAAGTTCCCTTTGACACCCAGCCCACCTCAATCCGCTAAGGATGCCCTGCTTCACGACGTCGGCATCGCTGCCCTCAAACTCCTCGGTTTGGCTGTCAGCTTGCTTGCCTTGGGCAGTCTGACCTCCAGTCTATGGATCTGGACTGGTGAAGGGAACGTCATGGCGCTCCACAAGGCCGTATACAAGGCTGTCGCACACAAGGACATGGTCTGGTTTGATACCAAGATGGGTTCGGAAGGAAATGTTCAGTCTGCTGAAGGCGAACATGGCCCTCTCGGTGCTGGTGGGCTCATGGCGAAATTCACCAGGTCAGAACCTACCCTTGTCTCCTTAACCCCACTCTAACATCCCATTCAGAGAAACGGACAATGCACGCACCACCTCCTCACTTGCCGCCGGCATGCTGCTGCAGTATCTTACCACCTGCATCACCTGCCTTGTTCTCGCCTTTACTCGTTCCTGGTCCCTCACACTCGTCATCCTCTCCACTGTCCCTCTTCTCACACCCGTCCAAGCCCTTTCCCAGTCCCTCGCTTCTCCCTCAGAGCGGATCAAGACCGCAATGGCAGCAACCCTCATTGACTGTGCCCTCACCTCCATCGCCACCACCAAAGCATTCAACGCAGTCCCCTTTGAGCAGAAAACATTTGACACTGTCCTACACAGACTCAACCTCACCTCCAAGAAATTGAATGTCTGGGGTGCCACTAGCGCTGCTGCGCAGTTCGTTGCAGTGGCGATGTCTGTTCAAGGTTTCTGGTTCAGTGCCAAGCTCGTCAGAGAAGGAAAGATCGGTGCAGGAGACGTCATGGCCGTGTTCTGGGCCTGCTTGATCGCAACGAGCAACCTTCAAATGTGCATTCCTCGATTCATTACATTGACCAAGGGAAAATTCGCTGTCATCGCACTTCTCACCCTTGTCGAGGACCACTCCGCAACACTCCCAGGTGCCTTTCCCCAACTGCCACATGGCCTCTCGTCTCCTTCCATTCTCTCCCACAAATGTTCTATTCCCCTCACAACCATTCCCATTTGCAAAATTATCCCTCCACAAACCTGTGCAGGCAAGATCTCTCTCTCGAAGATCTCTTTTGCCTATCCAACCCGGCCCTCTCTCCCTGTTCTCTCTGACATGTCACTCTACCTCCCCGCCCACGAGCTCACCTTTGTCGTCGGCTCTTCAGGTTCAGGAAAGAGCACAGTCGCTCAGCTCCTCCTGGATATGTACCAAGCCCAATCAGGGACGGTCACACTCGACGACACGGATCTTCGATACCCCTGGTTAGAAAAAATGTATGTGGAGTCAGGCAGGGCATTGGGGATGTTGTTTTGGAGGGAAAGAGTATCAGAGAGAATGTCACTTTGGGCGTACAGGGCGCAACCGAACAGATGGTCGAGGAGGCGTGTCATGCTGCGCTATATCACGAGTTTGTGAGGGATTTACCCAAGGGTTATGATACGATTTTGGGTGGAGCTGGTATAGGTGGTATGGCACTTAGTAGTGGTCAGAAGCAATGACTAGTGATCGCAAGGGCTAGGTTGAGAAATCCCACAGCCCTCATACTTGGTAATTATCACTTATCCCACTTGTGGATTTTCCTGATGATGTTTTTCTTCAAATAGACGAAGCGACTTCTGCTCTGGACCCCACTTCTCGTATCCTGGTATTCGAAGCACTCAAGCGCTGGTGCAAGAATAAAACCACCATCGTTATCACACACGATCTCTCGCAAATCGATCCTCAAGATTTCGTATACGTTCTCAAAGGCGGGATGGTGGTTGGACAAGGATTCCAGTGGGATCTCGAGGCCGAGCCCGCTTTTCAACCGGAACATGAAGGAGACAGCGTTGGGGAGTTCCGAGAGATGGTAATGGCGCAGAAGCAGACGGGGGATTTCCTCCTGGAGAAGAACCCCCTGCCCACTGACTCTTCCATGGACGAAGAAATGGTGCATGCGCTCCTTGACCCCAAGGACGTCGAGGATGACGAAGCGGCACACCCCGAACCCCTCTTCAACATGAAGCACCAATCACTCGCGTGTCCTGCCCTCCGCCCTCTGACATTGGGTAACTGGATGTTTGACGTCGTGGTGGATTTAACAGCGAACAAACCTGCATCGACGATGGTGGTTGCGAGGGATGTGAAGCGTGTCAGTTGGTTCGTGCCCATGGAAGCTTTTACTGGGTCTATTCGTGAAGAAAGCACTACGCGTCCATCGAGTATCCAAGTCCTTCCGTACTCCCTGGATGCTTCTACGGTTCAGCTCCCTCACTCGGCACATACCGTCACCAGTCGAAGGCACAGTCTTCAGTTCACACCTACATCACCGACATACTCGAATTGGAGCATGTCAAGGACCTCGTTGGGGCTGCTCAATCGAGATGAGGAGGAAGAGAATTTTGAGAGGGAGAAAAGAGTGGTAGAAAGGAGTGGATCCCACGTGATTGGGTCGCGAGGAAAGAGGGTCAGGAAACGGTGGGACGATGTCAAGATTCCATCGCTCACTACGGTCAAAGTCGATTCCAGGCACAAGTCGCCCACTCCAGAAGATTAAGCAGAGGATGACCTCCAGAGCGCCTCATTCTGGCGGATTGTGCGCGAGATATACCCCATGATCCCATATAAACCACTTCTTTATCTCAGTCTGTTTACCTGCCTCGCGAGTGGTGCCATGACTTCCATTTTTTTGTTCCTTCTCTCCTGAATCCAATTCGAAGTGTACACCGGTGCACAGGACATATCTACTATCAACTTCTTCGGTGGCATCGCCCTCACCTGGGTCCATCGTATCCGCAAGCTGGCGTTCGGGAACGTCCTCGCCCAGGACAAGAAGTGGTTTGACAAGGCAGAGAATTCGGATGTTGGGATCGTGCAAACATTGGTGAAGGATGGAGACGATGCACGGAATCTGGTGGCAGTCGCTATGGGGCAGACATGTGTAGTGGCGGCTATGGTGGGTGTGGGCTTGCTGTGGGCCATGGCAAGGGGGTAGTAGTTGACCTTGGTTGGTATAGTGGTAGCTCCTGTCTTTGCGGGTGTCATGGTGCTGCAGGCAGCACTGGTGGCGCGATGTGAGATCAGGAACAAGAGGGCAAGGGAGGAAGTCGCAAAGGGTTATTATGATGTAAGTTTTTTCCCCTTCCACTTCGGGCTGCAGAAACTGACATGATTGTTTTAGGTTATCGTGATTATCCGTGGTATTTGTGTGATGGCTTACGAAGAGGTGGTTGAACATCAATTTGAGCAGGCTGCGGACAGGGCACTTTCTACTGGCGTGTGGGGCGCATCTGTGGAAGGTTGCACGTTTGGTGTGGCCAGTGGCCTCATCTACGTTTCTGAAGCACTGCTTTTCTATGTCGGCGCCATCTTCATCGTGCGCGGCACCTATATGTACCTCCAGATGATTGAAGTATTGAATCTTGTTGTATTCATGGTCACCATCGGCTCTCAGCTCATGGCGTTCAGTAGGTTTCCTCATCCTTTACAAAAATCATATGCTGATTCCTACTTGTTTTGCAGCCCAGCGAATCGCTAAAGCAGTCCAGGTAACAAGCGACTTCAACCGGCTGCTGAAGCTCAACAGAAACACCGAGGAGATCCAGGGTATTCTTCACCCTACGCTATCCGGCCCCATCACCTACCCTGAGCACGCCGACGCACCTGTACTGAAGGATGTAAACCTCGCAATTGCAGAAGGCGAATGCATCGCCATCATTGGTCCTTCTGGGGCAGGCAAATTGACCATCGCTGCGCTCCTTCAACGCCTCTAACAGCCTGACGCAGGGTCCATTTCGATTGGTTCCAACGACATCGCATCCATGGACATCCCTCATCTCCGCCACCACACATCGGTCGTCAGCCAGAACCTTAACTTGTTCGACACCACCATCGCTGAGAACATCCGCTATGGCAACCAGAATGTGTCAGAGGTCGATATCAGGAAAGCTGCCAAGGTGGCGAATGTCCATAGTATTGTGATGTCCCTTCCACAGGGATACAACACTATGCTGGGCGAGAACGCATCCCTCATTTCAGGCAGGCAAGCACAACAGCTGCAGATTGCGCATGCGCTCGCTAGGCTGGCCAGGTGCTTATTTTGGACGAATGCACGAGTGCGTTGGACCCCGCGAACCAGGCTGCGGTGCTGGATACCGTGCGGAGCGCCAAGCTGGGACATACAATGCTGATGGTGATGCATAAGGTGCCAGTTATGACGATGTGTGATCGGATTGTCCTAGTCAGCAATGGGGTGGTAAGAAAGCAGGGGACGTACAAGGAGTTGATGGCCCGTAAGGGTGTATTTATCACGCTGGCTAGTGGTGGCAAGTGGATTGGCAAGTGATTCTCTCGTCGTTAGCACTCTTTTCTTTTCCTCACTGTTGGACTCTCCTCCTGGTCTTTCTTTCCTTATCCTCTCTTACACCTCATCTCCATCCGTCATTACGGATTTACATGTACTAGCTTCAACATTCGATTATTTTCACCCACTTGTTGTGTTTATGACCTCTTGCCACATACTCACACATCTGCAGTTTAGACATACTCATGCCTCACATACTTACTAGTATCTTTTGTATCAATGACAATCAAGTTTCACACACCATGGTAGCAACTGGTAAGTATTACCTGAATTCAATCAGATATAATGTGTATTTCAGCATGGTTATTCTCCCCTTTGTCTGATATTATAGAGCTCTGCACACCGACTAATGTTGATGGATTTTTGAGTGTAGTATGTCTGTGATTTTCTAAGATACCTGAGCTGACCTGGCCTGACCAGCCAACATACGGACGACGTGCCCTCTACCACCATCGTCTCATCGTTCAAGTCGGTCCGAGTCACTCTATACTCCAATGCACTCCTCCCAGAGGGTCCTGACCCGAAGCCAAACTTGCTTAGTGTAGACCCAGGCCCAAGCCCCAGTCCCAGGCCATCAGAACCCAGGGCACTACCGGGTCTCTCTCCACTAGGCCTCATGTCCTCCAATGCATGCTCCTCCCTGGACTGTGTGTCTTGGTGAAGAGGGCTGAATAACCGGGATATACTCAATTGTCCACTTTGGCGAGATTGATCCTGACTGCTGCGTTTCTGTGTACACGTCGTGGCTAGCAGGGCTTCTCGATTTTGGGTGCTTGGACGAATGGGGACAGTCAAGTTGTCGATGTCCAAAGAGGGCCTTGGTCTTTCGCTGTGAGAAGGGGAGATCGACAACGATGGCTGGACACGTTTTTCGCTTCCGATAGGAGACGAGTCCAGAGAAGGTCTGTGGATGGTATAGAGGCTGGAGGGTCGGTTCTACTAGCATTGGTGGAGTTCCGAACAGTTCAGAAGACCACCTGGCGGTGTTAGTTAATGATAATGCTTGTTCTCGCTATCGTTTCCGTTGATAACACTCCTTTATTATGTCACGCAGCACGTCACGTATCGAAATGAGCAGGGGGAAAGACTTGTGCTAGAGGGCCACTGCTGTGCATGGCATGTCCGAGTTCCCTCAAAAATTTTAGAGCTCAGACATGGCTGTACACAGCCACAATCCCATTTGCATAGGGATAAGTGCCAGTCTGTTCCAGCATAAGTGTTCTTTGTGGACCGATCTGCATGCCATCATGGTACCACATTCGACCAGTTGCATCAATGATATGGGCAGTAAAGTGATTGGTATCCTGATAGATTATGCCTCTGAGGTGATAGATTGCAGACTGGGTATGTTGGGCAGTAATCATCAGTGGATTTCCACAAGGTCTTAGGGTTAGGGAGGTAGTATTCTACAACCACAGAAGATGTGGGCGAAGAGGACAATGGGCTTGGGGAAATCCCAGCCATCCCATTTTGCCTTTATAAGGCTCTTCAGGTCCTGTTCTCGCACCGATCCAAAAGGATCGGTAAGCAGAAGGTGATAAGAATCGAACGATTCTTATCGACAATATGGTTATTAATCAGTCAGATGATAACAATCAGATTGTTATTGAAAGATTTCTTATCAATAGAGATCTACCCTGAGTAAATTCTTATCGATAAAACAATGAAGCGATTAAGATCTGAGATAACTCAGACAGATCCCAGGTGATCGGCAATGGCCGCGTCCCCTGACAGATCAACCAAACCTAGCCCCACATCCCGCCGGGGGGCGCATCACAAAGATGGGTCCGCCAATTAAGGCATTAGCGTCGTTAGCGATAGGTTTGGTTAGAGTTAGCTAGAAATTATATAACGTTGATAGGGTCACCTGCTAGCCTAAGCTCTGAATCGGTACACATCGGATACTCGACAGCACCTCTCCCGACCATTACGCATCGCCCGAACAACGTCCGATCACGCTTTCGCGTCCCTGATCATGCCCCGACCAACCTCAGACGACCTCGACCTACATCGCGACTTATCGTACGACTTCGAGTGCGTTCGCGTGTGTTCCTAGCCCTTTGGACCGTCCTTCCGATGGTTATCCTTCCCTCTCATGATACGCTATCACGCTCGCGGCCGCCATTTCGGATGCATTTGCGCAGGGATGACAGCGTCTTCAGAGGTCACGATGCGCTCTGTTTGACGCTCCGAAATTATGACAATAAGACATTTCCCTTTCGTCTTAGTTCATTTTTCCTTATGTTTTATCCTTGGTTGCGGTTCTTTATTGTTCTGATCCATTTTGATATACATCTATGGTCTCATGACTTTATTCCCTTTTGGTATCCTTCATTCTAAAACATATAAAAATCCTGTAGTATTCACCTAGTAGCAACAAGAACTCGTCTCAGCTCCTATTGTCTCTAAATCTAAGAGTCTAACTCAAAGATTAACTCTCGACTAGTCCGAAGTTCTGCGAAACGGTCGCGAACTTTGTCGTGTCAATTCGTAACTCGTTATCGTATCGCATATCGTCGTATTCATCCCTCTAACACCATCGTCGTCATCGTCATCTATCGTCAAGTCAATTATATCATTACTGATCCCCGTTAAATTGTGCGTTCAACGTTCGATCGTCGCGCGCGCGTATCGGGTGATCGCGACCATCGTCGGACTATCGTAAACTCCATCGCACTCTTCACGCGGCCATCGCATACTATTATAGGCATCTGTGATAGACATTCAAACACCTTGCACCCTTCCTCCAGCTTGTGTAGCACTGAACGATCACATTTAGGTGTTTTGTTTGGTTTTCCTGGCCGAGTATCATCAACGTTAGCTACATCTTGATTGACGATAAACAGTTAAGTTTAACAACTTATGGTTAGGTTTGGGTTAGATTGCTTAGTTTGAGCGTCCCCTAGAATCTTTATCTGATAGATAGCTTCAGACAAAGTCCATAAAGATAAACCATATAACCTGCAAAGAACTACGGTTTGTAATTAATATATATCCTACTAAGCCACCACACGGGCGGCCTTACTACGCCTTGTAGAGCTGGTATGTACCGCGCGCGCAGCCCTACGGTATAACCCAGCCGTTGTTAGCATGGGACTTAGCACCACAAAATTACCAGTGTGACAGGGTCAGGACTGAACCAACCATTCGCCCCAACGACGGGCTACTATAGAAAGGTTCCCCAACGTACTTAAACCAGGGGGTCCGTTTTAATGCTAGTGTCCCGTACTACAGGGCTGTCGCATGAGCCAGTTGCGTTTCCGCTACCGCGTCTACGCAGCATTTCAGGTAACACCAATGCAGTGTCGTTCAGATATAATTAATTACTTGGAAGAGATAACTTGGGTCTGTCTCGGAAAGATCGGACAACTGTCCATCTCTGATCCAAGATTTTCCTCAGGTTCTATAGCATCTCTATCCAACCTTGTGAGTACCGTCTTTTTCCAAAGACTTGTTAGATCAAATAGATTTCGCGTACATTTACGCGAAACTATCATTCTTCTGTTAGAGAAACCTATTGTCTGCACATCCGGAATGGGGCGAGGGCCTGCTGGTGTACTAACCACAACACAATGGGCTGGGTCCTCCATCTGCAAATCCCCGTTATCCCCAGAGAATGGCAGATACTGAAGGCTGTAAGTGTTCGATTCCGCGGCGGCAAGCCAGCCGCACCAATAGCCTAACACGGTATCACCGAGTTCTTTAGCGGAAAAATAATTCCAAGCTGTATTAAATTCAGACTTAAGTACTAAAACGTCGTCGTGCACGTGCCGGTTATCAGCCAGGTGATTCTGCCAATGTTCTATAATTTAACATGGTTTCAGAGTAGTGGTTAGGGGGTTATGCTTCACAGATCTTAGGATTTATTTAGCAACAACTTAAGTTATATTGCTTTAAACCCAATTTAAACCACGTGCAGATAATATCTAAGAATAGTTTAACAGAGTTTGAGGGTAGAGGGTAGGCTGCTTAGGAATTCTTTAGCAAAGACTTATACTGGTATAAACTGGATGGACAGAAATGTCAGGATATGGTAAGAACAACTTAGAGACAACATGATAGAGATCAGCCTTAGGCTGCAAGTCGAATGTTGTCGACTCGTAGAATAAATGACAGAAAGCCCTCACTTTATGTGTATTATTTATTATATAGTGTAGTCAACTAGCATATATTATCCGCAACTCGAAAGGAGTCAACTTGCGGGACATTTGAAGGGGTCAATGACAGCACATGGTAGAATGAGGAGAGTGTAATCTGCCAATGCCTCTCCTGATATTGTTCTGTTCCACCGATTATATCTTGGAATCTCTGGCTGGTTCTTTCTTTCTCATCGAACTTCAACCACTTGATTTCCATGCTTTCGTTTCATCTCGCACTCCTTGCAATATTCATAGTTTCATTATCGAGCACTGATTACCTACCTTCATCCACACATGTATAATGATATACATTATCCTCATCGGTATATAATTAATTCTCATTGCAGTACTGAATTGTATGAAAATCTTGTTTCACATTCATTGATTTATACAGAACATTGATACAGAACATTGATACACAGGCAGGGGTTTGGATTGACCCAAATCTAACAAGCGGGCCCTAGAAGCATGGGTTAATATACATAGCTGGTTGTTCATGTTGTGGTTGTAGGTGTACTTCTGGGTATAGGTCATACTGTAGTCCTGCTCGTCGAAACATCGTTAGTGTTCTTAACATTTAAAGAGAGAAAAAAATTCACCAGTGGCGCCGTCGCTGGTCTCCTGATTGGTCCCATCCGTCCGCATCGTTCATAGGGCCGACTGGCTGCGGCTCTCATCGTGGTGGCGGTCTTGATCCTGTCTTGGTCCCGTGTTGGTGGTGGGGGTTGTTCCAGTGGTTGTGGCACCTCGCGAGCCCCTCCTGTCATCATGGTTCCCGTTCCCATTCTGTATGCGCAGTCAGTTTGTAATTAATAGTTTGTAGAGTAAAAAGTCAAGAAAACTTACCTGCACATGTGCGCTTGCAGGCAGTAGGCGGTGTTGTGCCCTGTGATCCCCTGTGCGTATGTTAGCACGTTAACGAGAAAAAGAAAAATACCTGGGGCTGCTGTTGCTATTCGGTTGCTGTTGGCATTGTTGTTGTCAAGCCTGTGGTAGTGTAGTGGTTGTGATCTGCTGTGCGCATGCCAGCACGTTAATGAGAAAAGAAAAATACATGGGGCTCGAGATGCACATGTGTCTCGAGCCCCAGTTGTGGCTGCTGTTGCTATTTGGTTGCTGTTGGTGTTGTTGTTATCGAGCCTGAGGTGGTGTAGTGGCCATGATCCCCTGTGCATATGTTAGCACATTAACGAGAAAAGAAAAATACATGGGGCTCAAGCCCCAGTTGTGGCTGCTGTTGCTATTTGGTTGCTGTTGGCGTTGTTGTTATCGAGCCTGAGGTGGTGTAGTGGCCATGATCCCCTGTGTGTATGTTAGCACGTTAACGAGGAAAGAAAAATACCTGTGGCTCGAGACGCACATGCGTCTTGAGCCCCAGTTGTGGCTGCTGTTCCTTTGCTGTTGGGGTTGTTGTTGTCGAGCCTGTGGTGGTGTAATGGTCGTTGAAGTTGAAGTTGTTAGTAGATGATTGTGAGTCAACATAAATGTTCGCATCACATGTTGGCATTGAAGCTCACGTATTGGGTCACAACCTGCTGGGTGAATTCATGTGACTTGAAAGTGATTCACAGCCACAATGACCGATTGTGAACCTAAAGAAGTGTGAATTTTGAACGCAACCGACATGTCCCAGTTAAACAAGCTCATTGAGGAATACGCTGCACTGGATGAGGTTGAAGGGCGGGTGAAGCTTGCAGAATTTCTGAAAACCAACCAGAAGGAAACAACATGACTGGCAGCTCTGCGAGCAAGGCAGGAGGAAGTGGAAGCACGAAAAGAGCAGGTGAGTGAATAACAATATATACAATATGATATATATGATATATATGGGTACATGAATAGAGGAAGCATGAGAAATGTCAAAAGAAGGCTGGACATCCAGCACTTACGATACGGATACCACCTCTGGCAAGGGTAGGTGGGCAAAGGAGCAGGATGTCAAGAAGACAGGGTGGGGGTGAAGGTGTTGATGGGATGGAAGAGTTATTAGAAATGCAGAAGCTGCAGGCAGAACTGGGGACTGTACTGAGGGAGAATGAGGAGATGAAGGGGCGGCTGGAACGAGCAGAGAGGAGGCAGGAGGAATACGAGAGGAGCCTGAGAGACTCTGTGTGATACATGGTGAACGGTAAGGCATTCAGATTAGATTGAATAATATAACATAATTTTATTTTGAACAGAACAATATCGGCGACTTGCCCAGTTTCAAGAGCAGGGAAGGGGTGTATACGAACAAGGATGGAGCCCGGATGGTAAGAAAGTACATTGTAATTGAGGATGAAGCTAACGAGTAATTATGATGGTAGGCATATGGAGAGTGGAAGGTGGGGAGTTGGAGTCGCCTCGGTACATCCCAGAGTCACCCGTGTTATCCTCACGTTCGTTCACACCTGACTCTATATAGACATAGACAGCGTATTTCAAATGTAAAAATGAATTGAATGGTGACTAGAAGGAGACTGACCCGCAAGTGGAAGGTGAACAAGGGATGTTGTGGTGGGGGACATACAAATTGAACCGCAAGTCGAATGTACTTGAGCTGTGGTAGAGGAAGGAGACTGACCTGTGAGTGGAAGATGAACAAGTTGGGTGGACGGATGTTGTGGTGGGGGACATATGAATTGAACCGTGAGTCGAATGTACTCGAGCTGCAGTAGAGGAAGGAGACTGACCTGCGAGTCGAAGATGATCAACTGGTGGGGCCGATGTGAAGTATATACATGTATCCGCGAGTCAGACACCACCGACCTGCGATATGATGTCTGCCATGGTGCGGCCATGATGTATGAGTTCAGAAGTGCCGACATTAAGTCAGATTGGATCAGTTTTTACATTGATAGTAATTAAGACCATGACCTATCATTCCACAGGTCAATGTTGATCGACTAGCGGGTGGTTTTGGGGAGGTCATGTCATTACAACACAGATCAAATATATAATTGACCAAACATAAGGTAGTAGAAACAAAGAATGAGAAATGAATACATAAAAAACATATGCAGGGCCCAAATGACTCTATCATCGATTGGGCCTGTGTCGTCCCCTCACACCCAAGTTCCCATTGCCTTGCTGTGCCCCTTGCCTCCCCTCCCACAGTTGTTGTCGTAATCTTGGCCTCACCATTGTTGAGATTGCCGTTGTCCTCCTCCTTTGCATCAATCTCCGTCATCTTATTGTTCTGCCATCTCCTTATCCCACTCTCTCTTCTCTTGTTGTCAAGTTGTCCTGTTATCCCGTTGTACTGTTGTTTTGTCATCCAGCACCCTCAATGGCTCGCGGATATCCCCCTTGTGGGTTCACATCACACCTCTGCCGACTCACATCGATCCCTGAGAGCCTCACATGGGATTTGGATGGGGTGGAGGGAGTTTGAGGAGTTGTGGTTGGGCATGGGTCTTCTGGAGTCAGCACCCATCGTCATCAGTAGTTTAGAGCCAAAAAAGGAATTAGTTAGTCAACCAGAATGAGAATGGAATGGAATGTAGGTCGACCTGGCACTGAATGTTGCAGTGAATGTGATCATTTGGAAGGGCTGGTGGCAGTGTGAAAGCTAGGAAGAGAGACGGGGAGGGGTTCGTATTGGAGACTACTCTCCAACAGAACCCGTCTGAGTGATCGTCAACGATGAGGACCTGGACATAACTAGAAAATGGTTAGCGAGATGAGATGAGATAGGTGCCTAGATGCATCATGGAACAAGTTGATTGTTGTTTGTTGATCAGATGTGCCTCACCTCGGATGAGTGCACAACCACAAAGGGCCGATAAGTGAACACTATTCAGCCAGCAGGTTGGTCGTATATTATGTAAGAGTTGTGTATTTCAGATTTTGGAGTTTGACAAGTGGATGGTATGTACAAAATTGATTCAAGCAAGATCGGAGGGGCTAATATGATTGACACAAAAATGAATGTATTTTAATGACCCAAGGACGAGGAAGGTGATGTTTCAAGATTTGATATATACATTACACTAACCCCCTTGTCAGAAGAAGGGGGGCATATCCTATGAGTATCTAAGAAATAAATTTGGTGCCTCTTTCGTGGCCGTGAAATTAATTAGATGAAAATGCTCGCACAAGGCGCGCGAGGGGGTTATGCTAGGCTATGGATGCATACGCTGTGCCCAACCACTTTCTGGTATGCCTACAGTCTACTCGCGTGGTCTGCCCCCCTGCCATCGTCTCGCTTCATTGTGTTGCCTCTTTGTCTGTATTGTGTTGCCCCTGTGATTGAGGTCTCCCTTGTCATCGTCGTCTCCCCCTGTCACTCTCCGCATCATCTATAACCGTTGATAGGTTCCCTTAGCGCCTCAAGCTCCGCGGACGCACTCCGAACGCATTACCATACCTCCCACACGCCGACATTAGCACCCCGAACACATGCGAACACCTGCGAACTTCGATATCCCTCTTCGAACATCTCCGAACGTCTGCGAACATCTTCGAACTACTTCGGACGCATTCGGGCAACACCACAGCTTATTACGGATCTTCGGACGTGCACCACATATTATCCACACCACGTTGAAGCTCGCATCAAACGATTCCGACATACGGACACAAGGCAGTACGACGGTTAGGACGGAACGAGGCGTTTCGCAAATATGACGAGATATTGGAACAACAGAGACAGCACAGTTTGATACATTGGGTTTGATCTTATCGCACACGTGTTGTTGGACTCAATTACTTATGATTTATCTCTCGTTTGTCATTTGATGTAGATATGTTTTCCTTGCCTCATGCCTTGCCTCATGTTTCTATTCCCCTTTTGGTACTTTCTCTTTAAAACATATATAATCTTGTACTAGCTACTGGATTACAGAAAGAAATCGTCTTCACCTCACGTCGTATCAGAGCTAAGAGTTCGACTCTTCAGTCAAAGCTTATTATTCGTCTCTAAGTTCTGCGAACTATCGCGAACTTCTTCGATCCTCGTCACACCCATCGAAACTATCGTCTATCGTCTATTATCGTACAACATCGTTCGCCCATCTACATCTACCCCGACAGTAGCACTCCCGCCTCAGTCGCCTCGTCCATATCGCCCCGTCACCAACTTCGAACTTCTTCGAACTTCTTCGGAACCCGTTGGCACACCTTCGCACACCTTCGCACACCTTCGCACTACTTCTAAACTACTTTGCATCCATTTTGGCCATCGTACTATTCGTCCGCTCGTCATTGGTTATACGCGGTGATCATTAGAACGCCTCGCACCCTTCCTCTAACTTGTGTTATACCAGACATAGCCTTTTAGGTCTATTTGTTTGGGTTTCCGGGTCGAGTATCATCACCATCCCCATAGATGGTGAGGTGGCTGATAGCACCCACTCCATCCTGCGAGTGAAAACTCGCAGTGGTGGGGGACGGGTGCTGGGCCATTGTCACTCCTATTGTGTCCTCCCCACATCATCTCTCACGACCTGTCCACCTCGCAAGGTTGTTGTCACTCGTATCATCTCCTCCCCTCATATCGTCTCCTCCCCTCGTATCATCTCCTCCCCACGTCATCTCTCACAACCTGTCCACCTTGCAAGGCTGTCATCACTTGTATCGTCTCCTCCCCTCGTATCGTCTCCTCTCCTCGTATCGTCTCCTCCCCACGTCATCTCTCATGACCTGTCCACCTTGCAAGGCTGTTGTCACTTGTATTGTCTCCTCCCCACGTCATCTTGTACCACATGTCCACCCCACCAGCTTGGCCTTGCAGCAGTAGTCGTGTCACCCACGTCCTGCTTGGTGATCATAATTTGACCCGATTGATGGCACGGGTTAGGGTGGGAGTATTCTACTACCACAGAAGAAGTGGGCGAAGAGGACAATGGGCTTGGGGAAATCCCAGCCATCCCATTTTGCCTTTATAAGGCTCTTCAGGTCCTGTTCTTGCACCGATCCAAAGAGATCAGTCAGCAGAACGCGATAAGAATCGTATGATTATTATCGCAAATATGGTTATCAATCAGTCATTTGATAACAATCAGATTGTTATCAAAAGATTTCTTATCAATAAGAATCACCCCAGAGTAAATTCTTATCGCGATAAGATGATCAAGGCAATTAAGATCTCAGCAAACTGGTAAATGCCGGGTGATCGGACAAGGCTGCATCCCCTGATGCATCAACCAAACAGAGCCTACCCATCCCACCAGGGGGCGCATCACATAAGAGGGTCTGCCAGTTACGGTGTTAGCATCTTAGCGATAGATTCGGTTATAGTTAGCTAGATACTTAGGATTAGGGAGGGAGTTTTTCTACAACCACTGAAGGTGGGCAAAGAGGACAATGGGCTTGGGGACATCCCAGCCATCCCATTTCGCCTTTATAAGGCTCTTCAGGTCCTGTTCTTGTGCCAATTCAAAGAATCAGTCAGCAGAAAGCGATAAGAATCGTATGATCCTTATCGTGAATATGGTTATCAATCAGTTATCCGATAACAATCAGGGACCCATTTACAACTTAGAAGCCAAAATTGACCACCTTTTAAAAATCCCAATAGTATATACATGGAAAGTAGACATAAATGCAAGTCATTTGATCCAAAAATGAAAAAAATTGGTGATCTGGTTTTTGAGATATAGCTAAAATAAAGTAAAAATCATTTTCAAGGTGTAACAGCAGAATCCTAATATTAAAATTTATTTTTTTGATTCTCAAGCAATGTGTAGCATGTCTAGAGTCCACAAGCAGGTTGGAGTGATTTTTGGAGTTGCCGCTTCATAGGCTTGTAACAAAATCCACAAAATGTCTAAGATATATATTATTTCAAGTAATTTAAAACTTATGAAATACATCAAGGCTATTTTTAATAGCTCATATAACATATAAGAAACAATTTAACATTTGTCTATAAATAGTCATGCAGCTTTTCCATTATAATTCTAGTAGTGTAAATCAGTGAAAGTTGTATGGTGTTTTTAGTGCATTTAAGTGCTCTTTTTCCCATGTTATATATTTATGGCTATGCACAACTTATTATGTTTGCTATAGTGCACCAGAATATCCCAACATTGAAACCTAGAATGCAATAATGCAAGCAGACAGAAGCAGGAAGCCAAGAAGTAGGGTAGACCAAGGAGAAGTAATACAGTGCCATTTATTAGAAAAAAGTTAACCCAAAATAAAAACAACTAAGATCATGTGCAAGAATAAAAAAAAACAATAACATTGATCAATGCACAGTTGTTGGAAGTCTGCCTCTCACAATATCAATTTCCAAGGATTACTCAGAGAGAGGTCCAACATTAAGATTCTCTATTGATGAGATGTCACTTGGACCAGCAAAAAGCATGGAGCATGCCTAATTATTGCCTCTCAACTCTATTTGTCTGACACATAGGAGAACTGGATTGTGTCAACAGGTCTTGATAAGAACAAAGTAAGTAGAGAATATAACCCTGTTCCTGGACTGCTCCTTTGGGGATGAAGTCAAGAAAACAGATAGAAACAGAGTATTGTAGAAAACAGAGCCAGAATACAAGATGAGCATATCAAATCAAGAGGTCGCAGATCCTCAGATCTTAAAATGAACCTCTAGCATATGCTGGAGATGTGTGTGAGGCTTTTTTGGGTAATAGCCATCACTTGGACCTTCAGCAACATTCTGCCACTAGCAAGCACTACAAACATTGAAGCACCTTCCTACTATATATATGAGCTATATATGAAGAATGTGCCATTATGTAGATGCCAGAAGCTTATAGGAGGATGAATGACTGACCTTAGACCAGGCAAAGAGGTACGGCATCCTAATAGTATATTATCTACCCTATGCCATTTGTGTATGAGATAGTGAGAGGGGAATGTCTGAGCTAGAATGCATCAGGAAGCTGAGGGATGATTTCATTTCCAGGTGACATATTCTAATTTCTCAGTGATGTATTACAAAGGAATTGTGAGTCCATTTGGCTGCTGAATAATCCTATTTTTTTTTGGGGGGGGAACCATCCCACCCCACCATGAGAATCATTTCAAGATCTGGGAATCTGTATCCTCTTGTATCAAATAACTTTAAGGAGACTTGAGCTGTTGTAAATGGTTTACCTGATGTTTAAAATGTTGAAAATGAGTATTAGCAACTGAAGGCACAGGTGATGAAAGAACAAATGGAAGTTGAGAGAAATAGTAGATTACCAGACCATAAACACTTGATGAGTAGAACACCTCCGAAGGAGTAAGGATGAGTCATCCTAGTTTACCCTCACTCCTGACTTTGCACTCACACATCCTGTAATTCCTTGATATATGCTTGGCATCTGAGGCATTCTCGATCAGGCCTTATGAGGTGCCCCTTGAGAATAAGCCATGTGTTTGAGCTGGTAAGTCATAGGAATAAGCAAGAGATGTACAATAGTACCTCCTCCTTCTTATCTCAAAAGGGTAGTGCTCTACCTGGTTTATTAGTGTAGTAAAAGCAAAAATGATAGTATGCAGTCCTTCTATATACATATATCATCACTTTGTGCAAAACAAACTAAGAAAAAGGAAGCAGGAGAGTGGAAATAACAGGCTCCCTATATGGGTGGCCATAAGCAGACATTTATGAGATTGGTATTGATTAACAATGTGGAAACCAATAGCATTGATGGCAGGAACTAATGTCAGATACATGCCATAAATACAGAGCTTACCCAACCTTCACTCAAGATTTATTGTAGAAGGGCCTTACAAATTTACTGTACAGGCTGTAGGTAAATAGAAGTCACAATACCAGAAAGTAATCATAAAATAACAAAAAGATAAAGAAGTGTGAAAGACTATTCAATAATGAAGAAAAGTGTCAA
>QFEU01008567.1:0-21817 GCA_003316345.1 Tricholoma terreum
TACCGTGCCAGCGTCACCTATGCATGGTCGCAAGGGTGTAGGCGCTGGCGATTCAACATCGACTCTGCGTGCTGCCCCGGGGTCAGTCAGCAACCTCAGGCTGTGTCGACAACCGTCGTCTCTGCACGATTTCAACTTATCATTCGTGTCGACTGGCATGTCAGGTCTTGGCTTCATGGACCCTGATTCCCCCATTCTGTTAAAGGAGGCTCGATGCCTTACTACCGGCGATTAGATTCTTCTCATTTCTAATTCATGTCCTTGAATCAGATGGAACGAGATATGCTCTCGTAGTCAGTGCTGTGGATGATGATGGCAAGGATCAGGCGCTTCGAGTCGGCATTACCACGTGTTGCAAGAGGTGAGCACGGCACTTGCACGCTGTTCTTTATCAGGGTCTTACTTTTCGTATGACAAGACAGACATTCTCAAGACCACTCTTAGACTCCCAACGTCGACTGGACATGGGTTTGTATCAAAGACTTCCACATGACCAACCGTCGTAAAGTTTGCTACCAGCCTCTTCTGCAATGAGCATGGTGCCTTGCATGATTGCAGGGATCCAGCACTCAGCCTGGTCTCTGTCTATGGTCTCCGACTCTTTCCATTGAGATACTTTTACCTCTCTATTTATCACAGCGATCTGCTTGGTTCTTTAACAATCGCGTTTGATCTTAGGCAACGCGATCGACGGGGATATCTTTGCTGAGGGCGTTCCATTCCTTGGACTAACATCCTTAGACGACGAAGGATCTCTTTGGACGAGGGATCTCCTTCGACAACGACCGATTTCGTTTGACGAAGACTGAGTCGGTCTTTTTCCTCAATCTCACCAGTCATTGCACTAATTTTACCTGTCGTGTCTATGTCATAGTGTCTGCACTCCCTTTTGTGTGTATCGAATAACACACATACCGCATGCCCCCGCCCATCGTTTGTGCTAAGATGCGTTTTCACAGGTGACATTGACTGTTGAGAAGGTTGCCAAAACTTGTCGTTCCCGATAAACCTCTTGTATTTTTGACAGGGACATTGGCATGATGCTATGTCGAAGTCATCCCACACCACCTGGGACACCACCTGGGAGATGCCATTGTCCACCGCCAGGGGCAATTACATCTAAGTGATGGCAGTGCATTGTGGGAGGTCGGTGTCATGTGACGGTGTCAGTTGAAGCTGTTGATCGTGAAGCGTGGGTCTACGGTGCCAACACAAGTCCTTGTTCACGAGGACATGTGTATAAAGATGTTTGATCATGGGAGAGAGTAGCATAACCTGGGATTGGGAGCGTCTCGCTGAAGGGATTCAAGGATCCGGATCCTGTCTTGTTACTCCCCCGTCCTGATCTACCCGTCCCCACGACATCCTGCCCATCGCTAGGTTGGAGGGAGAAGAACGTTATCGTGTTCCAGACTTGTGTTACAGCCCGTGAAGGTTGAAGAAGATGATGCATCTCGCATGCAGATACTGATCGTACACGATGCTAGGGCAAGGCCTTCCGCAGGCTCATCCCTCGTCGATAATCACCCGGCAGGCCCTTTCCATTCACCAGGGGCTGCGCAGGGCCCGACGTTCGAAGGCTTGCAGGACGCGCGGAGCCAAATCAAGCAGTGTGCTTGCTAAGAGTTTGATCGAATATTTTTCAAGTGATGAAGACGAAGGATGGACTATGATTAATGGGGAAATCTTACCAGGTGTGCGATATGGGAAAAAATACGTGTCTCGACTCTTTCAGTCAAAGACTCCCGAAATTTTTTGAAGACGAAGACGGGATTGGGGCCGTGAACAAGAACGGGTCGTCTGCGTTTTTGGGATCCATTGGAGCGCTGCAACAGCATTCGGATGAAGTGGCCAACTTCTGTGATCTTATCTCTGTGCTGGGGGCCAGTACCGGATCAAGAGAGAACTTCGAAAGACAAGTCAATCATTACTCTTTAATTGAGCGTGGAATATCCCGCCTCACTCCCGTAACTCTATAATCCCACTATGAAAACAGAGTCATTTCACTCTTATCCTTCAACCACGACGTTGCATCAGGAATTTTCTCTTCCCCTCCTACCTTCGCAAAAAGCAATCAACCATTCAATGCCTGTCATTAGAACCGTCACCCGCTGCCGGGTATGCTAATTCCTTCCTTTTCTCCCCCTCGGTCTATATCATTTGCAAGACCTTGCACTGACCTTGTTTGCACTCAGTCTTGTCGTGTGGCGAAAAACCCATATCGGATACCTCGGGAGCTACCGCAAGACCTCGTTTGCCCATCACTAATTTTTTTCCCTCTCAACTTACCCACCCACTCAGGATATCGAAGAGGAGCGAGGCGTCTGCGGAGTGCAGGAGGTGCCGGAGGACCCTGCCGTAAGTCATCCCACTGGTCGTGCCCCTTTCAATCTTTCTCATCGTCTTATCGTGAAGCCTCTCGGTGGTGCTGTCGTGCGTGCATTCATCGTCATGGCACTTTTGGCGGGAGGTATCTATTTAATATGACGGTGCGCTTCTTCATCTATTCTACTCAGTTTCCGCTTGTGCTTACTGGTGCTTTTGTTGCATTCTGCACAAACCTTCCTCCGTGATAGGTTTCCCATACCCCCTACTGCACCCGGATCGTGGCCACCTCGCACTTGCCCTGGGGCTCCATCCTTGTACTTAATGGCTACTTCGGCTTATTGTTGTAATATATCTTCGTGCAATCGAGACTTCCCATAATTTTCATTTTGCTTGAAAAATCGTCGCCTCTCAGGACGAGATACAAAATACGATTCCGCATAAAAAGCTCCAGTTTGGAGACGGGTGAAAGACCTTCGCTTCTACATCTCACTTGGAGGGAGGGTCGGGCCCGTCTGGGCTTCCGCTGCGGCTGCAGATGCCACTGCCAGATCGGAGACAGGTACGGTCATCTCGATGATCTCGATCCATTCGAATTATCTAGAAGGATGATAAGCAGAATGACAGAAAATTTTCTGGGTCGATGGCATTAGCGCTAGCGTCAAACTCAAGGTCAATTACGCGAATTTTGAGGCATGACATAATTGGCCGATCCTTGACACAACTCTCAAGTCAGAACACAAGGCACTTGATCATTTATTATGACATTGTCAACTGAAAAGATGTAGAGTTTGACTGAGATCGAGCGCTTGAATGGACACTCGGCCATCGGCCATTGATTCTTAGTTCCGTTTAACCCCACTGGTACCTTGGTATATAGTCATTCACGTAACATGGCCCCTGGCTGAGGGTACCCAGGATATGATTTATTTACGGCGACTCTACATCTCATCGCGAGTGTCAGCATTGCTGTTGATCAAAGAGTTATACCGAGCGTAAGGAAGGGATCTAATCAAGCTTGAAGCTCAACACTGACCAGTTTAGATGGCCTCAACTTTGTTGCTGGTGATTTCCTTGCGGTCGGTTTTTTCGATGTCAGTATCTTTTCTTGTGATTTCGTTTTTGGGCTGTAGTTCCTCATGACTGTCTTTCTGAGGACCCAGCGCGGGTTGTCATCGGTGGTAATGACCAGATGGCGTTCCCTCCCACGCATATCCGTGATCCTGTGCCCTGATTCGATCGGCAACCATGATGAATCCGAAGTTCGCAGCCATATTTGCCGCAAAGTGTGGCCATCTTCTTGAGTAATTTTGTGGACGAAGAGGTCACCGACCTGAAGACCCATAAGAAGGGCCACCATGGGTATTGTTTCTCGAGGTTGATTACTCGTCGACTCAAACCACCCCGTTTCACCTGGGTATTTGTAAAAAAAGGGTTCACAATGTCGTAAGAAGGTTCCCTGACCAAGGGACTAAGCAGATTAAATACATCATAACAGATAGGTCCTACATTTGGTAAATTGGGTGCTGGTTCCTCCTTCGACGAGCCTGATGGTAAGTAATATTCAAACGGGGTAAGCGACACATACCAATATGATCTGGGGCCCCTGCAATTGTCGCTCGGCGAGGTGTGACTAGAAGAATGAAGCGATAGAAACTCACAACATGGAATTCATGTAGGTCATCACGTGGGGTAGCCATTGAATTGATCTGCCTCAATATTATGAGAACTTGAGCCGTATTTAGAGAAAAGCTTCGCTACCACTCCTGAATCCGAGCCGTCTTTTAACGATTCGCCATCTGCTTTTCTGCCAGTACAGTAAGACGGGAGACTCCGGACAGTTGAGATATAACGCACACTGAAGTCCCCCTCCCAACGCCATTCGGTTCTTTAGGTGCCGAAGGCACCGGGATTACTAACCTTGTAGGAAGATCATCCCAAAGAATTGCCATTGTAGCTCTTCGGGTCTTCATTGGAGGGAGTGTTGCTCCATGATTGACGAGGTCCAAAAGCGACATCTTGAGGGGCACCAAGTGCAGAGTTGAAAGACTGAAAGAAAGCACAGTTTCACGCGAGTGGCCCTGTCGAGTCATATCAGTCAGTAAGACAAAGAGACTGGGACGTCGGATTTATAATTATCACCGGACTCTCCAATTCCCACATGCCTCAAGTTCGCGTGACGTGCAGGCGGTAGCACCAGACCTTTGAAATGCCTCGAGCTGCTCACTCATCAGCCTATGACAGCCGGTCAATTAGATCTGAATCTTCCACTCCAGGACTGACGACCCGTCGCCAAAGTCCCAGAACCGCGCTGAAGAACGCACTCATCGATTCCAACCGGAGTCTGTCAAAGCCTTCTGAAACCTCCAACACCACCGTTGGTTTGACAGCCAACCTGCCACCTCCGACATTCAACGTAGGTACATCTTGACTGATCATAATCCGGCTCGCTGCTGACGGTGATAAACCTGTAGCAATGCTTTTCGTGCAAACAAGGTGGCCGTATCGTGCTCTGCACTAAATGCCACCAACAAGCATTTTGTTGCAGCTTCGGACAGATCATCCGCTGCCTTCCTGAGTTCTGCCTTCCGTTGCCTGAAAGGCCATGGAGCAGATGGGACTATCCCTCCAGTGACTCTTTCCGATCATTCCGGCTACTGCACCGCTCAAAGTATCAATCCCAGTACCCGCTTCCGACATTTGGATCAAGCCGCTTGGGAAGAGATACAAGTCCTGTCTTTTTTTACAGCCTCTTTTTGGACGAAGGTAATCTCTCGCGAGCACCAGCCCACCTAGTCGGAGCGCAGTTGGAAGGCTATTATGTTGGCAAAGTCCGTCTCGTTTATCAACAATGACTATCATTAATGCATAGTAGGAATCAGAACTCATGACCATAAACACGCCGTTCAACGCCCTCGGGCCTCTGTCGCATACGCTGGCGCAAAACCGCCTGAAAATCGAGCAGTTTCTTCAGTGAGATCAATTATTCAAATTAAAGCCTGCATTTCGTTCTGACAAGGAATAGATCGAAACTATTTAAATCACGCTTCGTTCTGCTTCTTCAGACCCATGCGGATCCGGTGGAGGGAGGACTATGTTACGGATCCAAGTTTGCAATTTTGGAAGCTGTGAGGCAGTAATCTCATGCAACACTAAGCAATTGGGCTAAGGACGTGGTTCACAGTTTTTGCAAGAGGTGTTGAAGGATATCGACGTCCGCCATTTCTCAAATTCCATGTTGTTCATAAATTCTTGTGGTGGGTTCGTCCGAAACCATCCTGAGGAACTTGCATTAGCTATGTCAGCACTCTGTGATTTCTCTTTCACGTTGATCGTTTAACACCTATTCCCAGCACCCAGCTAGGGTTCAAGTCCGCTTTTGGTTTGACAGGCTCGGCCATTGATCCTCTTTTAGTTGCCCAAACACTTCTCTCTGATCTGGTCGACCATCATATCATCGGCTCGATTCCGGTAGAAACGGCGGCCAGTCTCTCGGCGAACTTCAAACTTCTTAATCACACATCAGTGGTTTTGTGGACGTGCTATGGTGGCTTTGTTATGCAGAGTGCTACCTTGCGCCATCGACCAAATGGATCTCCGCTGCCACCGTGCCCCCATTGCCAGCGACCGCCTTCTTATCATCGCCGATCTTCTGATGGTGCCGTTGTATTTCGGTGCCGGGGAATACATCCAGAGGGTATCGGTAAATTCATTACCATACAATTACACGCTGACAGCGATACGAGAATTTTTCGAGGAATTGGTAGTTCCAGGCATATGGTCATCAGACATGCAGATCTGCAATATCTACGTACACACTTCCAAACGACCTCTGTCCTGTAGCCACTTGAGAGTAGTAGAAACAATTTAAGTGACCCATTCCCTGGTCAGTTTAGTGCACCAACTGAACTATGAGCGTGGTCTGCATATTCCGCTGCTATTATTACTAAACTCTATGGCACGAAGCGACCAACTTGCAGAATTATATATGGCAGAGTTTGTCTCTCCATTATTTTCAACAATATGGATAAACAATGTTCACAGTGTCGGGATAGATCTGTTTTCTAGTGATAAGCTGGAAGTAATTACATATCGGAAAGGACATAAAACAAGATGGAAAACCCTGTACAATAGATATTCAGCCTATCCTGATATATGAAAAACTTGGCCCAGAAAACGGGCTCGTAACTCCTCACAGCCCTCAGAAAGTTGCTGAAGGATGACAGACCGCGGGAGTAGTCCACTGAGCAGAAGAGGTTCTGTCGCGACATCACGCAATGCATCAGTGGACTTCTGGAGACCGTCGAGCTCCTGTCGAACACGCCAGACAAGACTCTTCATCTCCACCGTATGATTGCCCACTTTATAGAGAGCTGATGCGTGGGAGTTCATCTGCGCAAGACGACTACGATTCCCACCCGGGCGAGTCCAGACACCCGAGCAAATCGCCTATTTGTTGCGAAAGTTCATGGGCCTCATCTCCAACGAGATCGCCAACCGCTCGAATATGTTACTCGAGGAAAATCAAGGTTCCGTCGGTGGCGGCATTGTACTCGCCAATCATGTGTATGTGTGCCTCAATGATTTGAATGGAATTAAGGAAAGATGCTTGAGCATGATCGATGCAGCGAAAGGGAGATGCAGCTAGGCACATGATCCCGTACACTCTTGTCATGAGTGAATCATTATCATCGATGACGCTCACAGTATGCGACACTGACGCAACGATGCTAGGGGTGGTATGGTGGTAAGCTTCAATTTGCAGTCATAGAAATCTGACACATGAATTCGAACCACTGATGAGACGCGTGCTGCATAAGCCTGGAGCGCTTCACTACTTTGTCTGCCCGCGTTGCTGATGGCATTCAATGTCTCTACGACTGCCGCCCTGTTCTTGATGTGGCTATTTCGGACTAAAATGATAAGGTCATCAAGGGCGTAAACGGCATCTCCTATTTCGTGCACAAGACGGGGTACGGTATTATCTGACACTTGAAAAAGGGACACAAAGCGCTTAAACTCCTCAATCACGGAGGACAGATGAGTGGCATTGGACGAGCGGCAAAACGGGAGGTTCGATGTGCCTGGGAAAGCACAAACAGGGCTGATAGAGATGTGCGTCCTTGCAGAAGCAGCAGCGTGCACTGCGTCACAGAAAGCAGTTTGACCCATTCCAGGGATTGTGCAGAATGGCATGAGTAGATGGGAGTGGTACGAGCTGATGCAGGCCATCAGGCAACATATGTAGATAACGTTAACGATGACAGAGGGCTTCATAAGAAGTGCCACAAGTGATACTTGCTGCTGGAAGGTTGTGGCTGGCGATCATAAAAAGGATGCGAACAAGTCACATCTCGTGATGTTACATCGGATTGACAAAGAAGGTCGCGCGTGAGGGCCTTTGCAGATTCAAGTTGCAATGTGTTCACATCCTCGGGTAGCCTCCAATAATCACACTCTCTGCAGCCAAGCAATTGGGCACAGTCATGGCTTCAGCCAATATCTATAGCCAACAGCAGCAGTCAATGTCTGAAGGATGCGCGCGAGTCATGACTTCAGCCAATGTCTCTACACCATGATCATCCACCCAGTTAAATTGTTTCGACGAAAGCACTAGTTGTTCAGGGATGAGAAGGGCGGCTAGAAGTGAAGGGATAAGAGCCCTACCACAAGTTTTTCGTTGTCTGACTTGGCGAGGGAAGCTGAGAGCTAGATGATAGTGTTAGTAGAACACAGACTCGGAAAGTCTGAGAGAGTGACTTGTTCAGTTTTCAAAACGGAAGCAACTCCATGACGTGTTCGACCCTCAACCTCATCACATAACATTCAACTCACCTGCCACCTCCCACTCCACTGACAATAGCCAGCACAATGTTCAATCACGACGACTAATGCCAACTCGAAATAATGCGCGTGGCTGCAAGCTTGTCACGTCGTGCGCGCATTCGGATGTCAAGAAGTGTCAACTCGTGTTGAGGGACCTGGGGCCTCTCAATGCCACGTAAACTAGGTATTGTTATTGTTATATACTTCTTTTTGAGTATCAACAGGGTTTTTATTTTTTATTTAGGCTATATACCTATTTCCGCAGCGATGACCCATGTCTTGCACCCAGCCTCCCCTCCCCATCCAAACAGGATGTGAGGGGGTCGTTCGACCCCAGGAAGGTCGGTGCAGCAGGCACCCGTAAGGTAAGCCCCCACACCCATAGATTATCCATGTCACCACCTGACTGCCCCAACCGCGCAAACCGCCCCGAAACAACAGCGTAGACCCAGCACCCGCTTCCGCCGCTGCAAGCGACTGCCTGCAGGGATAGCAGGGGCTAACGACGGCCCCAACAGCAGGGGTGTGATGCCAAAGGTCATGACCATAGCGACGGCGAGGGGCAGAAGATAATGATGACATACAGCATAGTTACGATGACTTGAACTTTCGACTCGCACCGTATTACTGTTATGGATACCTGGGGAATTGTCAGCGTCACCTATGCATGATTGCATGGGTTCATGCACTGGCGATTCAACATCGACTGAGATCAGTCAGCAACCTCAGGCTGTGTCGACAACAGATATTGCCATGGCCACCGACCCCAATCGCTTCATGATCAGTATTAAACCAGTGCCGGAGGCTGATCGAACGACATTGTGGGCTCGAAGGCACCGGTCAACATAATACTCTTTCAGTTAGGTTAGTTGGCAAATTACTCTGCAGTTGTCGCTTTTCAAATTGAGGACAACACTGTTGAGCAGTATTGGATCAACCTTTATTTAGCAATCGTCTCCTATCTATGCTAAGAACGGATCCCACAGGTCGCAACCAGCTTGTGTATATCACAATGGGCGAAGCTCCACCTGACCTTGGTGAACCGCTGACCACAGCGGATAGGCATCTGCGGGTGCATGCTGTCGATAGTTGGGATATAGAGATCCACCAACCCATAAGACAATAATGAGCAGGCCCAGCAGAAGAACAGGTGCCTGGTTCCGATGCCATAGCATTATGGTGTATTGGCAGAAGGGCTGGATCCAAAGGAAAAACTGCTCCCTCGACCAGAGAACGAGCACTTGTTGCAGATGCGCGCCCTTCGCAGGCTGCTGGCTTTCGTCCTTCTGAGAATGGGAACAGTGGACGCAATGCGCGATATACGGAGGATCCACGCGGCCTACTTCGGCTCCATTCTCTGTTGGGCCACACGCCGTCCATTTAGAAACATGATTATCTGAGGTACCAGCTATTTTGGGAGAGGGGTCACTGTCTTGTATCATCTGAGTGCCGACAGAGGTATATTGTTTGTCGGGGTTGTCTAGGGCGTTTGCTGCTTCGCCCTCGGTTTTCCTAGCCTTGACACACTCAGTCCTGACATGGTGTGTCTCTAGAGCTTTAATCTGGTCCGCTAACTGCGACACGACCGGCGAGATATTGGTCTGCATCGTGTGCAAGAAAAGTGTTTCTATGCGTTGCTGGATGAACGCCATCGCATTTTCTTGAACTTGCGGGGTATCTATCGTCTCATTTTTCGTGTACCTTTCGGGAGCGACGTGGTTTTCAAAGTTGTTCGATACTTCGCATAGCATGCGTCGCAGTTCATCGCCAATGAATAGTTTGAGCTCTTCCGTTGTAACCTCGAGATTGGCCTATAAACTCAGGAGAGTTGCTCGCAGGCTTCATATATTCGAAGGAGGCACATACAGATAATGCCTGGACAACACCTCGGACTGCTTCATTACCATCAATCATTCGGTCGACTTTTGCGCCTAAGCTTTCAAGTGTTGCGTAAACACCAGTCGTGTGGTGATCCACATCGTGGAGAACGTCCCTTAAAAAGCGTTTCATATAGGCTACATGCATACATCTCAGTTCCTGGGAGATTGCTAAAGTTCGAAAGAAATACCGACCAGCTGGTGGCACGTATTCCACTTTGGCAGGTTCACTTTCTTCAGCATATGCAAGGCTGGACTCTCGGGGTCCTTCGTTATGCAGCTCATAGTCCTTATCCGTAGTAAGCCTCGAATGTTTGCGCAAGATATGCGAGGCGAGTGGCTTTGGAAAGCTCTCCTGTGTTTTATGTTAGCGCCTCGTGATCAGGTTGAATGGGGAAACAAACCAAGGCATTTGAGTTCATGTCAGCAATGGGTAGCAGCCTACTGGCAGGTCAAAATGGGTGGCAGAGTCAACTGAATCGATCGCGACATAATATAGGGGTGGCGGTGGCCTTTGTGTCGGTGTCATGGTACATGTATAACTTCGGACCTGAAAAAAGTTCTTTGTCAAAAGTACCTCGTTGTTCCCATCGCACGTGGGTGAGGTTTGGTTTCACCACATCTCATACACAACAAGCTAGTCTGAACGGTCTTCACCGGGCGCGAAGGTGAGGATGCATGTGGCCACAGGTATCAGGAGATGTATCGTGCGTAACTTGAGCTTTGCAGGAGAATGATGAACGATTCAATTTATTGTCAAGAGGTCATGGTCGGGGACTGATAACAACTCTTCCTCTAAGATACATGTCTGTCCGAGTCAATCCGAGTCAATTGTTGTTGGACTTAGGACTTTTAGGATGGCAGATGACATTGGCCATATGTATCGAATGAACAGATCCTTGTTGAAGTACTAGTAGTATATCTATATTATAATAGCAGGGCGTACAAACACGTAAACATAGCATAGGTGCCAGCATAATAGACCGAATCATCTACGAAACTTGCTGGTAGACAAAGACTCGTTTCAGGCATGTATTGGAACTCCCCCAGTTGCTCTTTACCTCGATGATGATGAGCCCAAATTCAATACGAGCACTGGCAAACAGCGGGTCGATGGTGAAGGCCTGGAGACCAGGCGCTAAAAGGTGAGGGTTGTATTCATAGTGGGCAATGGCTATGAATTGGTAAGGGCTGCCGGGATGCATCGACAGTGTAGCGGTTGATCGACCCCCAGAGTTAGCAAGTAACGTCTGCATCCTTTTCTTGGCTGTATGTCCATCAATTAATCCCCAAACTACCAACTCCCGTGGCGCTGTCCCTGATTTCGTGATATAAGCCGTGCGCTCATAAAAATCCTGGAACATATTGATCGCGATGTGGGAAAGGACCCTGGGGGCACGCAGGGCAAGGCCAATGCGCCCACTTGTTCCCGCGAAGCACCACGGGTGATCCTCTGCTTCTTCAAGAAGGGCATCGGGTGATGATGCATACAATGATCTGTTAAGGGTAGCGGTCGTCCAGGACTGGATGATAATAGCCCCACGGTCTGCGATGTTATCACTTGCACGCCACGGGCCCTGTGGTAGATGGGTGTTGACAGACCATGGCACCATCACATAAAAATTCCATGGCCAGAGTTGGGAAGGACGACATACGACACCCAGAAATACACATAGCGAGAAGACGATGGCGAAAGGAAAAAAAGGGGGGTGTTCGAAGCATGAGCGAGATCTTTTCGATGGCTGTTGCACCGCAGCGCCGGCTACTAAGATTCAGAAACCAAAGCGAGTTAAATGCAAGTACTAGCTTGAAAGATATCAGACGCACCTTCTTGGATAAGCCGTCCCCTGTCGAACGCACTGAGGGAGGGTTCGATAGCAAAACGAGCAGTCGAGAACCGTTTTCTTCGAGTTTCTTTATCCATAAGGCGCATTTGTCGAGATCCAACCACTTATAGGGCTCAGGTCGGTAAGCATCAGTGGCACACACGGGATTAGCTACAAGTCCTTTATTCTTGCTGATAATGGGTGCCACGCACAAACAACCCTTTGCCTCTTTCTTGGTTTGAACGTCAATATTTCAATATTAATTAGTAGACTGGCTATGGGAATTTTGAATGTTATGTAATCGTTTGTTGGTTGTAGTAAAAACCCGATACTATATTCCCCTGTACATTCGTCACCCCCGGTGATTCATCACTTTTGAAAAATCTCGCCTCTGAGGCTTCCTACTGGCCTGGTACTTCACACACGTTATTTCATATGATATCTAAATGCTTTCGCGCAATTTTGATGTTGAGCAATTGATTATAACGGGAGTCCCTTCTGAGGGCAGACTTTTGAGCGTGACGCTTAGAAACGTCGCTCCTGACGAGTCGGAGTTTAGAATTGGGCAGTCGTCAACGCTGACGAACCCTGGTGCTGGGCCAAGCGGGGTGCGATTATGGTCGTGACTGATGTGACCTGCGATAGACCTAGCGAGTTCCTGACGAATTACTGGGGGTGACGAATGTACAGGGGAATATAGTAGACTCGACGAGTCGATGACGCAATTGCGCAACCTACTTACACACCCTGTAAGAGTAATTGTAAGCTTCACCGCGTCATCGATTCATCGCTAATCCCACTCTTCTCTTCCAAAACAGTCAGTCGGGTTGCCGCTATGCAAGCACACGACTCTATCAGTGCTTGAAGCAAACTTACACGCAGGCTGACAGATAAAAACTCAGCTGGCCCACCTCGCAGAGTGAACTGGGTTGCTAGCGGCCACGTTACAACCTGACTGCAGCAAGGAAAGACCTCGGCGACGGATGAGCCAGCGACAGAGGATGTATGTGGAGATCAACTGCCCATGGGGATGAAACCCCTGCGCTGGGAATGGGGCGTCGGAGGCATTTTTTAATCTTGTCACTAGTACATACCGCTATTTATCCTTTTCACTTTGTCGAAAGCGCTGAGCATAGAGCGAGAAGTTTTTTTGTGGGATCATTATCCCTCCCGTGTACAAACATCTATTTACCACGAGCATATGCCAAATCTTGAATCCTCGGTCCGATTTCTTTCGATGACCAACGAGCCAGTCTTTGGCTCACACCTAACAATGACTGAACCCAATGGCTGAACCGGCGCGTAGAGCGTGTTTAAAGTAAAGTAGCCGCACATGTTTTTATCAAGTCTATCGCGTTTGCCGATCAGTTCTTTGAAGGGTACGTGATTGAGAACCTGCTACTTACGCGATCGACTGATCTGATGACAATGCATTCGCGACCAATCTCGTCCGGAGTGTAACAATATGAGGCGAAGTGAGATTTGACATCTTTGAGCCTGAGAATGTGGGGTATTGGGAGACACGAGCTGTAATGCAATTGTGCGTCGAGGTGTTCGATGGCGCGATAAGGGTCATGTTTCATGTCTTCCGCAGATAGTTCCTCGAATTCGTTAACTACAAGGAAAGGCTCGACCACTATAGCTTTGCTGGGCTGATCCTGCCGGCGGTGTAGGAAGATGCGCACAATTTGACCATGAGTGACCGAGCCATTCAGCGACCTGAATGTAACGAAAGAGTTTCCAACAGATCTGGCTGATCCTGCACAAATAGTATAAGAAATGCCATCCTTCTCGACTTTTTTGATCTGTTGGGCGTGGTTGTCAAGAACAAGCGTATTTCTGGCCATGCTTTTAGAATCAACATAGGTCGATGGTGTGTTAGGATTGTCCCTATTAAGTCGCTCCAGTAACAGAGTATAAACGTCTACTTGCAAGGGTGTCTTTTTCCGATCATCTATCACGAGGACATTGGTCTCAGAAGACGATGTTCCAGAAGCGAGAATATCACTGATGAAAGTGCCTTGATTGCTCGATGAGAAAACACCTGCAAATCGTTTCATCATATCTTGATATGGTGTGGTATTCGGAAACTTCAGAGATGGTAACATGGCACGAAGGTTGTTCCCCATGCAAAAGCTTCTCAGGAATGTGAGTTCCAACTGACCTGGAGGCGCACCTTGTGAGTTAATGAAAGGCATGCAGGATGATAGGTTGTACTTGGCTTATGATTCGTATTCAAACGTGAGATGACACCGTTGTACCGCTCAAATGGAAAACACCACCATGCATGTACAGGACCAAATCGAGAGAGGCACTCATCAAGATGCAGGGAAAGGTGATGATTCGGCACAAGGTGATGTTCGGAAAAGAGGTCTCGAACAGTTCGTAGATATCGCTGCATGTGAAGTCGATAAATCGAGATCTGATGAGGAGTGACTGATCGTTTCGTCGCATTTTCAACAGCAATGACAAGATCAAGAAAGTTATGAAGCAGCTTGCGCTCCCATTCAGTGGCACCAGCACATCCCCACAGGCGAGTCAAGGTCACAACAAGATGTATTATGCAGACGGTACGCCAATGGTCTGCTTTCAGCGTTCCGTGACTCGGGCTTCCAAAATTCGAGGGAGGACGTTCAATCCAAGACGTAAGAGTAATAGCTGCTATATCGCGCTGTATCGCTTCCATCACGTCCTGGGAAATTACCCTATAGATGGATAGGTCTTGGTGTTCTTGATCTTGACACTCAACTTCTCCTAGGAATTCGGTGTCTGACACCGCGTGAACGATAGCAGGTACTTTGATAGTGGGCTTGACTTCAAACGCATGATACTGTAGTTGGTCGTAGATCAGCTTTTTATGAACCGTCGGTAGTATAAAGCACGCACCCAATCAAGAATTGCTTGCGCGATATCCTTCCGAGTTCTACTTGCGACTGTAATCTCGACTTGATTCTCGACTGCGAGAGACACAATGTAACCTTTTCTGAGTCTTGTTAGACCAGATATGGAACCCTTCTGGATGGCTCGAACACCTTTTTGCAATTCAACGCCCTGTCTGTCTGTGTCATGAGGGGATAATGACTTTCTCTTTTTCCCTTTGATGTTCATCTGCCAAATATTCCTGCAATGATGTTGGAACTCTCCGATAAACAAGTTGTGCATGGCATCCAGCACGGTGAATTGCGTAGGATCCCAGTAAGGCAACCGCAGTAGCTCTGACCAACGAATGCCGTGTCGTTTCTCGATCTTTTGTCTTTCGGCTCGAGTTGTAGCATCTCTCCAACGAACCGCAAATGCCATATGTTCAGCCCATGTATATTGTTTCGGCCAGCTTTCGCGGTTGACGTTGTGTAATTCTTCGAGTGGCAGCCGGCAAAAGGAGCAAAACATGTGCGCTCCGTGACCTGTGAACCCGGCAGTCTTTCGTGCAGCAGGCAGATCGCATATCAGGGGGATGAGTGCACCCCTGACAAGCCGTCCTAACGGGTATGACCAAGTGCGGGAAAGAAGAAACCCTGTATGCCAGAACTGAAGAAGTGCATCCACAAGAGGCCCAAGGAGATGATTGATTTGTTGCAAAGAAGGCTCACGAGGCCCGGGGATGATACCCACAAGATAGACATTCTCCAGCTGATAGCGAAGATGGATGGGAAGATTCAAGCACACCATGTACATCACGCCAGTAGAATAACTCTTGCCACCATGCTTATTTCCATATGGGTTGAACCAATCAACGAACAAGCTGAAAACCAGGTGCGCATTTCCCGGAGGTCTTTGAGAGAAAGGGTGCCTATCAGGCCCCGTGAAGTTCCGGATGATGTCTGCCCCCCATATATCTGACCCAGACGGGGCCCCCTCCCACGCGCTATCCATATAATCTTCTAGCTGCGGCCGCGCAAACAAACGAGAGAGCCATGACTGAAAACTTTGAAAACCAAACACCTTCAGTGGTTTGTAGTGATCGCCGGGAAGGGCGGTCGCATCGTTGAAGGCTTCTTCAGCACTTCCATCTTCATAACTGGTATCCAGCTGGTTTCGACGAATGAGAAGAGGGGTGCCGCAGTCCTCCTTCTGCATCATATCACGAAAAGTACACGTAGCTGGATACGACGGTTTCTTGGTGCGATCGTCTCCGGGATATGTCGGAGGGTAAATCGCGAAGCAAGTCGGGCAACAAGCATACGGAGTAATGTCTGGTTCAACCTCAAACATTCCAAGCGCTGTTCTATAATCTTTGGGCAAGCTTTGAAGGGCTTCTTCCTGCGCAGTGCTCAGAGTGTCATTAACATTCATGAAGAGGAAAGCCCCTGCAAGTACTGCCCGCACCATGCTCAGAACGAGAGCCACTTGGGGATGAGATGCACCTCCAAGGGTGTCCAACGCAACAATGACCAAAAGCGCGGCCAAAATAAAGGGCTCTTCCGGAAGTTTCGGATGACTAAAATACCCCTCTGCTTGAAATTGAGAAGGAAGGAACAAACAGCGAGATAAAAAAAGAACTGACCAGTTTCAAGAATGGGTGGCTCGCTGCTCACCGCACCGTTCTTCTGCGAGGCATGTGCAGACATACACGCACGATATTTAGCCAGATGCCACTGATCTTCTTGAAGTTCGTCTAGACGTAACAATTCAGCTTGGAATCGGCCAACTAGGCCTCTTCTTGTTCCTTCTAGAATCGATTCTCCCTTTGTATCTGCACCATGGACAGTTCGAAGTGTCATCTCTAACCAGTTACGGTGAGAGAGGTAGATGTCGGAATCAGAATTTCGGTTCCGAAAATGAGAGTGTGCAACTGCGGGCATAGGATCAAGAAGCGAGGTCGGGTGGCGTTCAAAAGCAAGGACAAGTGGCCTTCGGTAGAAGTTCGACGTTCGACGATCAAGATCAGAGTTAATCGAGCCAAAGAGCTTCTGAGTAGCCCTTATTGACTGTATCGGCTATCAGCATATCAACGGAAAAATATCAATGTAGCATATGCATACAGAGTGGCGGCCCGAGTCCGTACAGGCATATTTGGTGGTGGGTGGCAGTCTGTCTTCAAGTTCGATGACATTGGGGGGTTCTGTCAGTGTGGCTTGCGGTAATACTTCATCGACACCGTTGGAATGATGATTATTCGAGGTAGTAGCAACATCAGAAGGTCGAAGAGGTAGTTCTGGTGAAGTCACCGAAGGCATGGGGTTTTGCAAGGTCGCGCTGAGGATGGCTTGCTCGGCTTCGAGTTCAACAAGGTCTTTCCTCCTCGCCTCTCGGTCTTGGTGTTTCTGCCACTGCGTAGGGGAGATATACTCGCCTAAGATGCGCTTTCCTGTGAGAGGGTTGAGCTTTCCCTTCCCGGAAGCACCACATCCATTACAGATGCAAAACTTCAATCGTGGCACTGGCATTGGACAGTAACATCTCATGCCAAGGAGGCCTTTATGGTTATAGAAAGACGAATGCGGCCATTGGCGATGTGGCCAACACCTAATGACGCGTGTTTCAGGCATGATCGATAATCGATGAAAGGGCTGGGTCGAATTGAAAAAGGAATCTCTGTATCATGCGTCACTCATTGACAAGCTCCGATTGATCTACAAAGGAATTCGAATAAGCTCCTTCATGTCATCGACAAAGGGTAACAAGGCAATGGCCATGATCCGTGACAGCGATTGGGGAATATATCCATGATTCGAATCATGATCAAGCTACAGTTGAACCATGGCGATCGTAGACTGTAGCCCAAAGCAAGAGCGATCCGATTGCGATTGTCCTAATGCGCGTGCAAGCATATTACAACCGGGATCTCCTGGATATGAATCATCCATATGGGCACAACACTTGATCACGCGTGTTTCGGAGATGATCGGAATATAGATGAAAGAGAGGGGTCGAATTCGAAAGGGGAAAGGAATAAACGGTACAAAGGAAGCAGCGAGGTTGTGGGCCCGAGCCAGGCAACGTTGGGGCGAACGATAGCTATAGCCGAGGGTCGGCCCTGCCTCTGCTGCGATCCCCTTGCAGAAACAAATCGCTATGAATCGCCATCGAGCACATTCAGTACATGGTTAAATACGACTCGTCGATGGATAGAGAGACCAGGCTTAGAGAGCTGGATCCGTTCAATGGTGTAAGATCTATGGAGAAATCGTCAACAGCGTCTTGTCCTTTCTGTCATAAAGATATGCTATCCTTGTCCTTTGTCATCCTTTGTCGTCTATCCCCAAGCAGACATATTCAATGACCAGTGCCTGAACCCTTGCAATCATACATAGGCGATACTGGTGAACCATCATGGACCAACGCCGACTTCTGAACGATTGCCCTGCAATCTAGCAGGAGGTCGAATGAGTGGACGTATCGCACGAGACTACGTCCTTCCTGTACACCGGGAGGAACGAATCTCCTATGGTCATCAACGTCGATCGCGAACGAAGCAGATCGCTCAGATAAACGGGGAGAGCAGAATATACCTACCATAGACAGAGACTAGGCTCAGTGCTGGATCCCTGCAATCGTACAAAACCCATGGTGAACGTTGAACGTCGAACCCTTGCAATCATGTATAGGTAACGCTGAGGAGTTCAAGTTGTCAAATGACGACTTTGCTGCCTGCAAGATCCTGAAGGAGGTCAACGACTTAACAATTTTTGGCAAGAAGATGTAGATAGGATAGGATTACGATCATCGCAGCCTGTAGTATAGGTATCACAGCAGCGTGACTCTCGCCATCGAGTCACTAAGTGACTCGAACTCGAGACTTGATCATGAACTTGTTAGTGGAATTTTCAACTCGGACTGTGCTACCGTCACGGATACCGTGCCAGCGTCACCTATGCATGGTCGCAAGGGTGTAGGCGCTGGCGATTCAACATCGACTCTGCGTGCTGCCCCGGGGTCAGTCAGCAACCTCAGGCTGTGTCGACAACCGTCGTCTCTGCACGATTTCAACTTATCATTCGTGTCGACTGGCATGTCAGGTCTTGGCTTCATGGACCCTGATTCCCCCATTCTGTTAAAGGAGGCTCGATGCCTTACTACCAGCGATTAGATTCTTCTCATTTCTAATTCATGTCCTTGAATCAGATGGAACGAGATATGCTCTCGTAGTCAGTGCTGTGGATGATGATGGCAAGGATCGAGTCGGCATTACCACGTGTTGCAAGAGGTGAGCACGGCACTTGCACGTTGTTCTTTATCAGGGTCTTACTTTTCGTATGACAAGACAGACAATTACCACGCGTTGCAATGAGCTTGCATGATTGCAGAGATTCGGCACAAAATGTGGTCTTTGTATATGGTCTCTGACTAATTACATAGACTCCCCCCCTTTATTTCAGCAATCTGCTCTGTTCATTGACGATTTTCGTTCTATCTCATTCGCGGTGCGATCGCCGTCGATAACTGTAGGAGGCCAGGTATATCAGAAGGACATGGCCTTGTGCGATATGACCCCTCATTCGACCTCCTGCAGGATTGCAGGGTCATCGTTCAGCGTCGATGTTGATCCCTGGTGCTTTGATGTTTCGTTGGTCGACGATTTGCGCCTGATGTTATACCCGATGCGATCGACGTCGATAACCGTATGAGATCCAGGTGTACCCGAAGGATGTCGCCCAATGTGATAACACCGTTCGTTCAACCTCCTGCAGGATTGCAGGGCCATCGTTTACGAGGCGACATTGATCCTGGGCGGTTTTTCAGCGTCGCCTATGCATGATTTGCAAGGGTTCAGGAGTTAGTTATCTAATATTTTCGTGGTGGCATGTTTCAACCTCTGTTAACGAGTTGCTCATGGAACACGATCGCAATGCTCGCCACTGCAATTTGCAACAAGTCTTAATACTCCATTCGATTGATAGCGATTGATAGCGATGTTTTTCGACGAAGGCTGATTTATTCACAATTTGGCTTGTCGTTTGTGCTTCGTTTGTCGTATCCTTTTGCTTTGAACACAAATGTTCCTTCCCGCGATCTGGACAACCGACATTACTGTGCCCAGTTGGTCCCTGTAATTTCTTTTGTCTCAGTTTGTTGATCCGGTACACTACCAATTGTTAGGCTGTGGCATCGTCGATAGTGCCACCGTCACTACGGATATCCGTGAGTGACAATGTACAAAGTACTAATGACACATAAACCCGCTCTGGTATTTACTATGGCAACTTTTGCTTAACACAAAGCAAGAGTGTCCTGAAAGTGAGAGGTCGGACCAGCGTCTGTCTAGGTGTACAGTGTGGGGTGGTGTTCGTCAGCTACAAATAACCCCGGTCGGTCTGAGCTAATGGTGTTGCACAAAAAAAAGTCAAACTTTTCTGAACCCTGCGAGCCAAACTTTCAACAGATCTTGTATTGACGACTTGGTTTTCGTGTGGTAGGATTAACCAACGCGCAAAAGTTGCAGAAATTTCAGAATATTATGGATCAAAATAAGTGATAGACAGTTTACTTTTTCTTCGAGAGTCGTACCAACAATAGGCTGAAAGAAAGAATAGGTTTCAAGTGAATGTTCAGTGGCCTGAGATCCCATAGATATTTAACCTTTCTTTTGAGAGTCAGGCTATTCATTGACTGGCCCAAAAGTTTTTCAAATATTACGAGGGCGAATTCGGCAACAAAGTTTTATCTTTATGCTGCATGTTCACCATGTGAAAAGACAAAGACATTTCCGGATCACCTTTGCGAATCAGGTGCAAAAATGTGGTTCCTTTGTCAGACATATTCCCCAGATGGAATTCCATCAATATATTTGTAGATTCAACCCATGGATATATTGATTGTTCTAATCATTTTTATTGGGTCAAAGGTCAAAGAATCCATGAAAGAAATATTGTATTTCGCAGATGACAAATGTTGAGATATTCGTGGCATGATCTGCATACAAACAGCAAATTGATTGTTTGGATTATCTTTGCCTAGTTCGTGAACGAGAATACATATAAAGTTTTAACTTATTTTTGGATGTTAAGGGGATATCCTTACCCGGAAAATTAGCTGATGTTTGTCGTGTAGGTCGCTCGAAACAATACCTGATGTGGGTGGGTGGGAGCACGAAAAAAGTGTGGAGTTAGACAGGCTCTGGAATGTGCGGATCAGGACAGCCGGTTTCAGAAACCGGGAAGGGAGAGGTCACAGTCCAGGTGATCGGGGGCACAATGTAGACTACTATAGTAAAACTGTAGAACCATTCTAAAGACGATGAAATGCATGTCCGACGCAGAGTCCCACTCCACGAGTACTTACCCCGATCATGAATAAACCACTACTACCGTGACACGGTGTACTGGCACATAGTAATACATCCCCCGCTTCTATAAAATCCATATCACGCGCCATACATCGTTGCTTGGCCAAATACACGTTCTCTCCTATCAAGCTCCGAGTCGAATCACTGGTATGACATACTGTATGCCGAGGGTACGGCCTTACTTGACCGAACGCCCCCTGTGACAATGTTAAGCATACTATCTGCCAGGCGGTGTACATTGTATTACAGTCAGACGATATATGCCAATATACTGTGCCAACCACTCTGCTAACGCTGGTTGGTTACCCAAAATCTCTCATATTCCCATTCGTTTATCTTCCCCAAGCAGAGAAACAAAAAGCGTCCGTAACGTGTCTCGGGAGTGGTGCGTTTTCCAGGAGAGAAAATTCATCAACAGTCAACTCCATACGATAGCCGACCACGCGGGGTCGATCATAATACCTTGAAGGTTGCCCCACTCGCGAGGAGTTAGACAGGACTGCTCTTCCCATCCATGCTGCCAAAGTCCACCTCTTGCTTGATGGTCACAACCACAGGCTTCGAAACAGCAAAAGAAAAAAGTAAATCTTCCAACTCCTCTAAACGGACAATGAAATCATCTTACTTTCCGCGCCTCGAACTCCGATAGCTGCTTCGCTGGATAATCCTCATTCCGAGTCCTTCCCCCGCTCTTGCTCTGGGAAGACTTTGAGAAGTCTGACATGACGACGTCCCCT